>CATIWQ010616769.1:0-18630 GCA_949673415.1 Euphorbia schlechtendalii | reverse complement strand
TATAAGTAAAAAAGAGTTGTTTTCCACTTCTCCTAAATTAAACACTAATTTTAAAGCAAATAGAGATTTCTCTCAATTCAGTGCACAAAAGTTCCACCCCCTAGTCGCTGGAGCTGTCGTCAAACTAATTTGCGTTGATTCGTCAATCCATTGTTGGTTCTAGATTTCACCTCGCTTTAGAGAGTAATACGTAGAGTGATAGACTTTGATAAACTTAAGTCAAATATTTGATCTCATCATCTTCGAAGAGTATGATTCTACCATGTTTCAACTTTTTTTGATATATAGTTCATGAATTGACCAAATAGTTAGAATCGTAAGATTCGGCTGATTCAGAATCGAATTGGTCAAGAATTGTAAGATTCAAGGTGTATTTAGATTCACCCCATAGATTCAAATCAATTTTGGGGTGAATCAAATTGAATCGTAAAATTCGTATCGAGAATCTTAAGATTCTGATAACTATGATTCTAACCAATCACAATTCATCACCAGAGTATGAGTCCAATTCGCTGTAAAATCGCATGCATCAACCTCATTTAATTCTAAAAAATTTGAACCCAACGAAATTCCTTTGTTTCCGCTACGGCATTTCCCTATAGAAATTTGAACTCTTGTTATGTTTTTGAGTGCCAAAACGTTTTTGAGTGCCAAAATTAAACCAACTTTTTAATAAGTGTTTGTATTTTTCTAAAGGCTTGCACATCCACTAGCCACTGAATTAGATACAGCCAACTTTGAATTATTAACTTAAAAAACAGCACAATTCACATAGGAAGATCAAAATATGACAAGTAAAACCATACCTCAAGATTTTTATTGACACATCTGTGTTGCTAATAACCAGAATGGCTTGTTCCCCACCGCAAAGCTTATTATATCGTTGTTACTTTCTATTGCATCGGAAGGTTTGTTCTTTAAAGCACTAGAAGTTGGACCACTTCCTTGGGTCACAGAACCGCGTACAAACCCAGTGTGTACCAACGATGATACCATACATCTACTTGCACATTTAGGCAAATATTATTAACAAAAAGAAGCACGTGTTTGTTTTCCATATTTAAGCATATAAAATAGAAAAGAAATTCCAAAAGGATCAAATTAAGCACCTCTCTTTACGATCATGCAGTCCTTGATAGTAGTTCTATTAGTGATTCTCAATGAACTGCTTAGCAGCAACAGCTTTCTGTGTAGTTACAGGTGATGAAACGGACACATCGGCGGCGGTAGAGTCAAGACCGTTCCCGGCACCGCCCTCCAATGTGATCGGAAGCTCAAAACAAGAACAGGAGTGAAATGAAAAGAGGAAAAAGTGATTAGATGAAAGGAGAATAAAATCAGAAGCTTCAATTTGACGAATTCGAGGAGAGACCTTGGTTGAGCTGGAGGAGGGGTGCCTGTGTACATGAGGAATTGAGGGAGACGGCGTGGAATGAGGAGTTGAAAGAAGAAAGAACGATGGATTGAGAGAAGAGGATGAGAAGATGTTGAAGCTACGAGGATGAACGAGCTGCCCAAAAATTCTGAGATAAGGGAAAACGTAGGGTTTGATACCCAACAATAATTAGAAGGGATTTAGGTATTTTTCAGATAAACATGTACTGAGGGAGAGGAGAGGAGAGGAGAGGGAGAGTTATATATTTTTTAATTAATTTTTTCTGTCAATTAACAATCCGGTACTATTTACAGTGTTTTTATATTTATTGCAATAGTTTTTATAATGTGTTTCGAAAAATCCTTTTTTCCTTAAAAAATCGTAACACTTCGATGCAATATCAATCATTCTGGTTACGACAGACCATCTATGGTGTAGTGATAGAGTATTTATAATTTAGTGATATCTAAATTTCAACTTTTTGTTGGAGAGAGAAAAATTATAAAAATGATATATTTGAAAAATTAAAACAACTAGATTCTGGCATGTGACACTGAGGGAGTTAACTAGTTCGAAATTACCAATTCAAGGTAGGTATTGGAATTTTTGTAACTAATCTAATTAACTCTAGGGGTTGCACCACATGACGATTCGCAGATCATCTTATTCTACTTCAAGAATCTATTTCGACGCCATGAGCAAAAGTCATAATTATCTTCTTCTTCCCTATATTCTTTTACCCTATTGGTACTCTCTTTCTTTGGGGTTTTGGTTTCTTAATTTGGTTTTCTTTGTCCTTCAATTGCATGCATCGTGTTCCTTTCCTTTTGAATTTCCTGAATTAATTGAATTTGTTGGATCGGTACTATCTTCAAATTTTCTTTCCAAATAGAATCAAAATAAAAAATCTAAATCGAACTGATCGGAGGAGGTATAAAAAAATATGATATTGTGGGTTTGAAAACAAAAGAAATATGCATGGATTTTGCGCCACGTATGACCAACCGATTTATACATACAATTGGCAGGTTGTTGGTTTCAGTACGAAGAAAGAGAAAAGGAGATGTTAAAGCAGGAAATGCGAAGAATAGGCACCAACAAAGATATGAAACGAAAGGATGAGAAAAAGAAAGCATTAACAACAGGTTATAATTTGTCCAATTTGAATAAAAGTTTGTTTATGTATATTCTTGAATTTATCTCATTCCAAGAATCAAGAAAATGGGTGTGGTGATTCTAAGAACGGAGCATTTGTTTGGTAATACTCGAATAAATCTGAAGCTGTGAAACACTTTCAGATTGAAACTTATTTGGTGGTTCTATCAAATATTTCAATCGGGTAAAATCAGATTTTTTACAACTTAAAAAGAGAATTTGTTTTGAAAAGATAAAAATGAACCGTGTCTGAATATTGCCCAACGCCAAGTTTTTATAGTAGAAAATATCATCCAGAAATACATGATTTTTTGGAAAATGACAGGTCTTTGGTTCAAAGAGTAGGACTTTCAGGGTAAAATCAGAAATTTTTTCTATTCGAGCTAATATGCTAGTTTGACCCCGGCAGGAGTGCTGCCCCCAGACCCCGCCAAGGGCGCTGCCTCTTGGAACCCCGGTATCGTAGTAGAATTCGATCAAGCGTGCACTTTGCTCTCTCCAATTATATCAAACTTGTTCAATGGAATATTACAACTGCATTGGTCAACTCGTCAATCCAATAACACCAAAATACTAACACCATTTACAAACTTCTATTCGAAACTAAAGAATGTATCATTCACAATTCAAACTGTTATTTTAAGTTTCTTGATTCTTGGTATGAGATGATTTAAAGAATGTATCATTTACAAACTTTTATTCAGATTGGACAATTTAAAACCCTAAATTCTAAAACTAATGTTGTTTATTATCTTTTCTCATCCTTTTGTTTCACGTCTTTGGGGTACCGCGGCTTACCTCTACATAATCTCGTCTGGTTCTTTGCCATAACACAATATTCTTGATCAACTTCTTCCTCGACACCTATGTCTTCTTTGTTTTATCTGGTAAGCAAAAGTAACTATCGTGTTTTTCTCCGCAATCAGCTGCTGGAACATACCAAGTTTTATGGTGGTTTAGTGCAATGGGCTAATGAAGGCTGAAAATGAGTTATTAGCACGAAGCGTCAAATTTTGAAAGATTTTATTGAGGTGAATCAAAATTTAAAAATACTGAAGTTTGCAGGGCAATCTGTAAGGAATTGGTAAAATTTAGCGAACACTGACCAAACGAGCACGAATAATTTTTAACATGAAGATGCAGTGCGATTTATGTATGGTAACTTTCATTTGGACTGTAATACATACTCAAAATCTAATGCATAATGCAGAATACAAATGAATGTTATAAACTAGGGCAAGCATCCCTGTTTCTAGTCATATAACTATATCATATCAATTTTACTTTGGAATATGCACTAAGATAAATTCTGGATATATTATGCTGAAATAACTAGATTTTTTTTCTCTGTTGTCTGTTGTCTGTTTTCTTTTTCTTATGTTTTATAAAAAAAAAAGTTCCAAATTCGTATTTCAAATAGACTCACATGCTCCATAACATTCGTTGTGTTGTATCTGATAAGCAGAACTTTGTAATTCTGTCAATAAGCCTTTATTGGATCCTGCAACAGCTTCAACTAAATTTTTCACGCAGCAGAAAATCATACAAGTCATCAGTGAAAGTGGAACACTTATTTGAACAGAAGAAATGTGTTTTCAGTCTTTCAAGCAGTTGTATATTACAGTTATAAAGTTAAGATTTCCAAATGTGGGCTTATGGGCTCAATCAGTAATGGGTTGAAGAAGCTTAAGATTTCAAAATGTGCGATAAATGGTAGCACTTGTTTATTCGCTTGCAAATAATACCTCTTTACAACAATGGCGTGGGACTTTTTTTATTTTTTATATACAAACTCGTTATTGAATCTAGGACCTTTCACATCCTTTTCTGAGAGGTGCATCAATTAAGATACATTTATTTGGTGTTTTAGGATTCATTTGGTTGTTAGTTAACCTAAAAATTACAATGAAGTGAATTTTTTCTCTAAAAGAGGTGTCTAATACTGGGCATAAAAATCGAATTAAAACGATAATGAATAAGTACTAAGGATGGCAATGGATCTTGTATCCAATCCAATTTTTTTGTCTAATAGATATGGAGATGAGCATGGGTTGATGAAAACAAATTTATTTGAAAATTAGATCCGGATCCATAGTTTTATTTTAGGCCTAATACATCAACAACTCCCTTGAAGTTAGCTCAGAAAATTGGATCTCACCCTCAACTTTCAAAATGATTAGTTACCCTCCTTAATTTGGCAAATGCACAAGTTAGCCCTGAACGCCACGTGTCAGAATTTGATTTGTTTGACTTTTCAAAGATGCATTTTTCTTTTTTTTTTTCTTTCCAACCAGAAGTTAACACGTAGCATTGAGGGGGTAAACTGGTACATTTTAACCAAGCTAAAGGGGGTAACTAAAACTTTTGAAAGTTGAGGATGGTATCCGATTTTCTGAACCAACTTTAGAGGTACGTTGATGCATTTATTTTATAAAAATAGCTTTTATAAGTTAAGAAATATCAAAATCTTGTTTTCCACATGTTATACTAAAATTTAGGTACTACCATTTAATATTTTACAAGTTGTTAGTAATAATTGGAGACATATGATAATCATTAATTTTTTAAATTTCTCTATTACTGTGAATTCAAAATCTACCAAATCATTGTAATGGCATGACATGTATCATTTGAATTATTATTCATAATACATTACAAGATAAAAATAGATCTCATTGTGTCATTTGAATTATCATTCATAATACATGACAAGATAAAAATAGATCCCATTGTGATTTTGTCTAGGAGGATTCGTTTAGAACATTGGATTCAAAAACGGATCCTTTGAATTGGATCCGGTCGGGTCATATGCCATCGTAACAAAATTCTGGCAAAGCAATGAAAGTAAAGAAATTCCGGCGATTAGCTGAGCTACTAATCAATCACTATAATTAATGCACCTCTCAGATCAGTAGAGTAGTTGAGCAGCTCACCGGTCTTCCATTTTACTTCCACCTGCATCTTTTTAATTCCTCTCTTTCGCAATTCATCCTTAAATTCGTTCCTTTTACCTCTTCAATTTCCTGTGTTTAATTTCCCTCTCATGGCTGGATTTTTGTCGCTCCTCAAGCGCCTTTACCTCTCCGTCTACAACTGGGCCGTCTTTGTTGGCTGGCAAGTTTCCGTCTCTCTTAATTCAGATCTTCCCCCTTTTATGCACAATTTGATTAGTTTCTTAATAATTGCTGTTGCAGGGCTCAGGTGTTATTTCTTGCTGTCAAAACTCTGATGGAATCCAGCTATGAAGACGTCTACTCTGCAGTTGAAAAGCCTCTTCTCTACGCTCAAACCGCTGCCGTTTTGGAGGTATTGCCTTTTTCATAATTTCAATCAATGTTGCTTAGTTTCCTTCTGTATACTAAATTGGACTGGGCTTTGTTTTCAATTTTGTTTTGCGACAGATCCTGCACAGCCTTGTAGGTGAGTAAAGATTTGATTCTGTTTCCTGTTGTATTGAAAATACTTAAAAGTGAATTAAGTATCGGATTTGAACAAATTGAAAAGGGTTGGTGAGATCTCCAGTATCAGCAACATTGCCACAGATAGGATCAAGATTGTATTTAACTTGGGCTATCTTGTATAGTTTCCCTGAGGTTTGGACCTCTTCTCTTGCTTATTAATTTTTCTTCTGATTTCTAAATCTGTAGTCTTAAGTAATGCGTCTAAATCTTTCATGAATTTGCAGATTAGGACTCACTTTCTTGTTAGTTCTTTGGTTATCAGCTGGTCAATCACTGAGGCAAGTTTTCTTTTGATCCCAATCCATCAGTTCAGTTCCATGGTTTTGTTCCCAATTTGTGTTTTTGTTCATTTGAATAACCTATTTGAAATCGAAAGCGAAATAAACATGTTTAAGTGATATTCTTACGCTAGAATCTGAGTCAAGCATTGGGCCTTAAAAGCTATAATTTTTATGGTTGTTTTAATCAAGTTTAAACCAGTTGAATTCACTTACACAGAAACACAACCTATTAAGGGACCAAGTATCGTTTTTGAATAGGTCAGGAGTACAACGGTCTAGGCCCACGACTAAAAGGGTCCCAAAGTTTTGTTTTGCGTATAAATATTAAATTGAGAATATATTTGAATTTTATGTAAAAAATTTTAACCAAACGGGTCATTGTTTCTTATTCGGGCTCTGGAAATATCAGGACCGGCTTATAGAACAGGGCTATGTAGCACGGAAATGGAAACCGACATGGAAATGGAAACGGAGAAACGCCTTTTCTAGAAAATATAGGTTCGGAAACTGTGGGAAATGCGTAAATAATAAAAATTTAGAGTTATATTCATAAATATGAAAAATATAAAATTTCGTACATATCATTTCATTCTTATATAAAATGCTAAAAAAACATGAATTTTAAAATAAATTTATTGATTATAAAGCAAATCTACATGAGTAATGATTATTTCAAAACATTAAACAATAGTAAATATGGTTATCGAAGACAATAAAGTTTCATGAAGTCTGAAAGTTGTGTCATATTTACTAAATCGTAATAATGTAAGTATATAAAATGGAATAAAACAAGTTTTTATAATAGAATAATATTATTAATAATATAAATAATGAATTGGAGTTTTAAAGTCTTGGTAGTTTGAATATATTAGAAAGTTTAGTTTTGTGAATGAATTAAAATTGGGTCTTTCGATATGAGGAATTGCTAGGAAACGGTTTCCGGAATTTACGGAAACGAGTTTTCAACTTTCATTAATTGCCGAAATGGCTCGGAAACGTTTCGTTGGGGTTTCCTAGGGTTTCCGTTTCCGAAACGGATGGGAAACACGGAAACGGCATGTCACAGGAGTTTCCGTGCTTCCTAGGAACAGGGTAATTAAAATAGGTGTAGAGTTTATGATTTGCTTGCTTGCATATTCAGATAATTCGGTATTCCTTCTTTGGCACAAAGGAGGTTCTTGGTTTTACTCCTTCATGGCTTCTATGGCTCAGGTATAATCTATAAGAATTACTTTTAAGCGAAAGATTTTGAACTTGAAAAGTTGTGTTGTGTGTTTTTAATTCGATCGTGTACAATTTGTCATTGTTTAGATATAGCACATTCATGCTGCTGTATCCCACTGGCATCAGCAGCGAAGTTGGTCTAATTTATTTTGCTTTGCCATACATTAAGGTAACATGTGAAGTTAAATATATCGTTGTAGCCCGTCTCGTATACTTTCTACTTTTGAGATACAAATTATTGAAAAAACGGAGTTATGTTGCAGAAATCGGAGAAGTACTGTATAAGGATGCCTAACACATGGAACTTCTCTTTCGATAACTTCTATGCTGCAATTTTGGTTCTTGGAATTTATGTTCCTGGTATGAACTTGAAACTTTCCACAATACTTGTTATTTCGGAACTTTTGATTGAATGGACTGAATTTCTTGCAGGTAGCCCACACATGTACACTTATATGCTGGGGCAGAGGAAGAAAGCTCTGTCAAAATCGAAAAGGGAGTAGAATAGAATTGAACAGAAAAATTTAGAGTTATAATCTATCGTTGAATTTGTGATACATGGTGTTCTAGGAAGGGTTTCTTTGTCTTTGATCCGATTTCTAGCATCAACAAAGCGGATATGAATTGGTCGATTTTATAATGAGTATGCTGATTTGGAAATAATATTTTTTATAAACTTGAATTGCTACGTTGATTTTGCTTTAAATCTCTTAATGTTTCATCATCTGTTTACTGCTTTAGTTTCTTTCATTCCGCTGCCCAAAACATGTTTGATTTTTAAGTGCGGTTATTATTATACTTGTTCTTCTCGACTCTTAGTTATTTTATTGGACGGCTCATATTTTAATTACTAGTGTTACACGTTTCTTTCGAAATTGAATTCAAGATTTAATTTGAATGCTAAAAAACTCCAAACCATAATGCTTGATTAATTACGAAAACAATAAAGTTAACGAAATCAGAATGCATTAACTTATGAAACAGTAGACCGTTTAGTCCATTGCTCGGATTCACAATTGAAACATCCATCGCACTTTCAACGACTGTGAACACTCGGTTGAAAAAGCAATAAAACAAGTAAAAATGCACATTCTTAAAATACAGCTAATATTCAATCATAATTAGAATATGAGGTCCAAATATGGATTAACAGAACTAAGCTGCTGCCATTTTAAGACAACAGTTGTAGCATTCGTACATGGCTTTTGTTATGGATTAGAACTAAAGTTGGATTCATACATATAAAAGCATAATACAACTAGATACAATCCAATGCAAACCATTGGGTAACTTCATGTTCTCCCTGCTCAAAATCATTCTCAATTGAACTCTTCCATTATTGGTCAATAGTACGGCAACCTATTAAAAAACAACAAAAACAAAACGTGGCACTTAAAACACTGAACTTCATTGTTTTTACACACTGAACCCCATTCGAATTCTAAATAAAAAAAAAAAATCATTGTTATCCCCCTAACTTGGCAAGTCAGATGCTATTTACAACTTGCAAAAAGATTAGATATCTCCCTCAACTGGAAAAAATAAATCACATGGTCTCTCTACATCACGTGTCAGAATCTGATTGGTTTAACTGTTACAAAGATATCATTTTTCTGATTGTTCTTTCTCCAACCAGAAATTGACGTATGACATTGAGGGGGGGAAATGGTGCATTCTTGTCAAGTTAAGGAATGATAACTGATTCATTTGAAAATTAGGGATGACATTCGATGTTTGTAACCAAGTTGAAGGGGGTAATGACGCATTTCGCTATCAAAGAAAGAATCAATATGAATAGACAACATCAGAACATGTTAATAAAATGGTGACAGCCGGATTGCTCGATAACATTTATAAAATATGTATTCTAAGTGTAAATATGTATATGATTAAGGGGGCTTAACTAGTGTGTGGTTTATAAAGTCTTAATGCATCGTGAGGTGTGTTGTCCCCAAAAATTTATTGCTCCCTGAATTTTTACATCAACTTTCAAAAGATGCACCACTTTGCTCCCGGAACGTCATGTGTTGGAATATGATTGGAGAGAGAAAATCGAAAAAATGATATCTTTGAAAAGTTAAACCAATTATAAGTTGACATGTGACGTTCAAGGAATTATTCGGTGCACATTTTTAAAATATGAAGGAACTACGAAGCCATTTCCAAAATTCAAGGGAACAGATTTTTTGAAACAATTTGATGCACATCAGTACTTTATAAAGTGTTAATTCCATCAATATGTAAGATACAATCTTATTAGCATGCATAATTGCGAACGTAGAAAATGAAGAGATATAAGTAATAAACTAACCCCAATCTGAGGGAAGTGTCGGAGCTTTCGGAATCATGGGGGGTACCCAAAGAAGAGTTGCAACCATTGGTCACTGACTCTGATGACTGCCCTTCTTCATTACTAGTATTTATTACCGTCTCTGAATCCCCACTACTCGCCTGCCTCCACCCATTATTCATCTTCACTACCTTCACATTTTTAAACCATAATTTTTGTAATCTCTCATCACTATATAAACCAGCCAATGAGAACTATTCTTACTTGTTGTCTCAGTCGTTCGTTCTCTTCCTTTAGTACCTTTCCCTGCAATTTATATTTTGGAAACACTGTTTATATAAAGATATGATATCATTTTGTCAGCACAATTATAATAAAACTGAACACTTAATTAAAATAATACTATAAAGGATGCTAAAATAAAATTGAAACTAGGTTATTCCCCTACTCTCTCATCCGTCCAAATTTAAAGTCTCGCAAATTTCTATTTGATAATCAAATTTTTTACTCATTCAATGTGCATAGCAATTACTACTCACAAATTTTTTACACATTTATTATGCAAAGTGTTTTAGTAGCTTTATATTTCAATAAATACACGACTTACAACTCAGAAGACTGACGACATTGCATGCATTGTTAATAAATGTGTCCAACACTCCAAATCAAACTCTAAGTATAAGAAGCTTACCTTTCTTTCAAGTTCACTGATCTCGTTCATAATTTTTTCACCCTAACAACACAAGAATAATAATTAGCAGCTAATTCATCTGATTTTCGCTTAGTTAGGATCCTTCTCAACATCGCAAGACAAACATGGAAAATTGCTTCACCTTCTTCTCCATCACACGGTTTAGTCCAACTTCAAGAGACTTCTCTAACTTTTGCAACTCTTCTACATTTAATCTTTGAAGCTCTTCTCCCCTCATTTGCCTAAATTTTTGTGAAATTTAGCATATTGATATATGTTAATTGTAGGCTTTTGTAAAAACTAACTACAGATTAAGACTTGTACCTTAGTTGATGGCTCTTCTCTGCAACCTCCTCGCTCAACCTGGTGATGTTGCTGTTTTCAACTAGCTAAAAATAGAGATATTTTTAACCATTTGTCAGAATGCGAAGTTTGAAACAGAAAATAATGAAAAATATTAAGTTGTGATGTCATGTCAAACATTCAAACGTTTGGTCCCTTGTATTGCACTCAGCATATTAAGACACAGAAACAATCTCATTAAAATTCTATAAAAAAAGCCAACAAGACTAACTGCAAAGATTATTTTTTACCACCTAAGTACCGACATTAATAGCCAACTTCTACTAATGAACTCTTTGCACACAAATTGATGAAGTTATACAAAGGACCAGATTCTTAGATATGGAAAAATGTTCATTTGTACAAATGAAAACTCTAATGATAGAATACGTGGCAGATTTCTATGAAATCTTTTTTCAACATCAAATGAAAAACTAACATGGAATGAAACCAATCAAACACGGAAAAAGTTACTTGTTCAAAATGTACGAATGGGAAACATGTAAGTAAGAAGATACTATATTAGAACACAATAAATTTAAAATTACAAGGCATGGTAAAAGGAAAAAGATTTTGCGTTATAAAGGCTTGGAAATTGTATTAATAAAAGATGTTAATTAATGCAGATACTTAAACGCATGATACTAGTATTTGTTAACGCAGAGACCAACTTTAGAAAACCTAATTTTCGAAGACCCAAGTTTTTGAAAGAAACACTTTTTGAAAAGTACCCTATAACAATCATTGTTGAACCAGGTAGCACAACAAACTCCAAGGCAGTAATATCTTCATGTTTTGTTTCTGTTTCGGAAATAAATACTCATGAAAATCGGATAAGAAAAGTTTCCGGACCATTAATGTAAATAATAAGAGTTCAAAACTATACCGTTTTCTCTGAACAAAAAATTGTTTACGGGTAATTTATCCATCATTTTATGCATCAACGAACTTGCAAATTGAAAGGCAAATGAGGATAATCTGAAGCTATGCAAATGAAAAATGTTGTAATTAGGAAGCACTCCCTATCTGCTGAATAAAACTGAGGGATATGAATTATAACACCGCAAAACAGTTTTGAGCGATTAAATACATCAATTTAATGTTTCCATTTCATATTTTAGACTCTGATGGTATGAAAAGTGTGAAAGGCAATTCAAATGAAAATTAGAGAAAGAAAAACAACGCACCTGCAACTCAGTAGACGGCAGTTGTTTCAGCTTCTCGAGATTATTTGAGTGCAACTTGTGCCGATCTAGTATTTCCCTCATACTTTAAAAACATTGGAAAAATTCTCAAAGTCACTTCAAAAGCGGCAATAAAACTCAGTTGGTCGTATTACTTATTTTCCATGACAATCAATAACACACTCGATAATTTTCTACTTCCATTTCTTTTATCTAAACATATAGCAAGTGACATTAATTGTCTGTTAAACTCATCTTGAATGATATTGTACTTTCATTTATGTTTTATGGAATATCATTCTCTTCCTCCAATCAATCAACTCAAAATCCAGGCTAAAGCTTTCACGTAACAAGCAACAAGATGAATAAATATAATTATAAGAGCAGTAGCATATAGTGAAATCACATATGAACTGAAGTTAACAAAATTGTTTATATAAAATTATTAACACCAGACATTTGGTCCACACCTATCCGTGAATATAACTATATTATCAATATCAGAAGAAAATGACAGAACCAATAAAAACCCAGAAGAAGAAGAAAAGATATTTATAAAAAGTTATGATTTTAACTACATGTATGAGTGAATAGAAACTAGTCATTTATATATGCTTCCAAATGATGAATCCTTCAATGATCAAGAGCCTATTAAAATAGTAAAAAGCACATGGTGGCATGGTAGTGGTCCTTATAGTAAACATGCATGCATCAACAACACATCTCATCTTTTTCCTATTAGAAAAAATAGCTCGGTCTACCAAGCATCCCGCACTCATATTAGCGAATCGATGGTTGTCGGCAGCAAGCCCTAACACGCATATTAGCGTATGGATCACATAGAAATAACTATACTGTTGCTTCAAGCCTCCCCTTTTGTTCCTATTAAATACGTTTCCAAAAATTGCCACCTCTTTTTTTTAACATTATTCAACTAATCAGTATGGAGTTGGTTTGATGGTGTTAAATTGATTCTATTTAAATTTATCTACGTACAATACAAATTGAACTTGAAACTTATATTAGCAGCAATTGTGATTTATGGAGATGCTACTTAAAAATTACTAATTCAAACCCAAGATTGATTGTCCATTCATTGCAAATTCCTATAAAGCTAGCAAAACAGCTCTCTGAATGGATAAGCATGCCACACATAATAGCTTCAGCATTAATCAGTAAACTCTCAGCCACTAGACATGCGTGAACAAGTAACCTATAATGCAATGAATTTACCCAACAAGAGATGCGACTAGGTCTGTAGTTCCATAGACTACCTTCATAAAGTTATAGAGATGGGGGACCACATTAACATACAGCAATTCCATAGAGAACAATAACTTCCACCCTTACTTTTTCCGTTGTGTTTTTTTCTGTCTGTTAGGTATAGTTCATCTCAATTCTTCAGAGAAATATCTCATATATGAATATAAAAGATAAAAATTAGTATAATAATCAATCCAACTTAATATAAGGGTTTGTTCATCTTAGGGTCTTATCATATTAATAACAATTTTCTGTGCTTTATATGACAGTACTTTCTTTGACATGCTTTTTTGATTTTGCTTTAAAGTAATTCAAGTACAGCGTAAGTCTGCTAGAAGAGAAAAGAATATAAATATATTCATGAAACAAATCACAGTATTCTCATTTTGAGTACCGATTACAAATTGACAAGATGATTGTAAGATAGCAGCCAGTGTTTAATCCAATCTACAAATTAGTAAATGCTAAACGGTGATAATAGTAATGAAATTATAGTAAAACCTAGAAACAAACATTAATAACTTAATTAAATCGGCATATCATATCAATGCACGAGAATCCATGTATGAAAAAAAAAAAAAAAGTACCAACTCGAAAATCCTTATATTATATTATATCATATTTCAACACCAATAGCAGGATTCCATGGCCAAATTAAACAACCGAATACTCCTAGTAAGTCGGAGCAGTTTCTCTTCCCAATCAAAATCCAGTTCTCGAAATTCTAGGTCAAAAATAGAAAAGGAAAAAGCCCTTGCTATGAAGACTCAAAACTTGTTAGTTAATAAGCAAAAAATGAGAGAGAGATAGAGTACCTGGAGCTGCTATATTCAAAAATCTTGTTCTTGCTTAAGATAATAAGAGCAACATCGGCATCGCATAAAACGGCAAGTTCCTGAGATTTCTTAATAAGACCTTTCCGGCGTTTAGAGAAAGTCACCTGTCGAGCTGTAGCATTATCGATCCTTCTGATCTGAATCTTCTCTCTAGCCATTGCTTGCTTAACTAGAAAAAGTATAAAAAAAAAAACAGGAAAACAAAAGCTTCAAGAAATTAACAATGGCTGTTTCGTATGAAGTATGAACACACGGATTAAACCAGAGTAATCATAATTAGCGAGTAAAAAAGAAAGAGAAAAGAGACAGAGGTTAAATGATAGTGGCGGAATGTTGCCAAATTTAGTGAAGAATTACAGAAGAAAAAACCTAGTTTAAAGGGGCAATATCCCAGATCCAACAGCGGAAAAGAAAATGAAACCAACCAACCACGGCACTGCTAGCAAAAGAAAGGAAGACGAGGAAGCTTCTGATTGGCCGAGGGTTTTTTTACTTACTTGTTTGGGTAGAACTTAATAAGTGAGTGAGTGGTCACTATAAATATATAGTATTTTTTAAAAATAAAAATAAGCAAATTGGACAGGAAGTCAATAACTGTTCATAAAGAAAAGCCCATTTTTAGAGAAACATGAATGTTGCGCCTCTTTTATCCTATTGGTTTTAACTATTTGATTTATGGCTGTAAAAGGATAGAGCGACCTTCGTAAATGAAGTACTACTTTGTTTGTAGATTGGTCAAATATAAACAAATCCGTGTGAGCAACTTTGATTGATTATGAATTCGTAGACATGTTTATGAAACTAATCGATACAAATTCGTAAACTAATATAATTATTTATTTTATATCTTTAAAATAAAATTATTATAATGACATTTTTTTATTGTAAATCTGTAATATTTACTATATTAATCTGCTTATCAATGTATGAATCTTGTGTGATAATTAAAGAATTATAAATATTAAACTTGATATTTTTTATAAATAGATTGACATTGTGTTAAGTTAAATGGATTTTGACATATATGGTACACTAAATATAATGTTATAATTTTACTTTAGAGGACAAAATAAATGAGATAGTTTAAAAAAAAGAAGTTGTTCAAGCTATTAAATTATATGAGTTCACGCCATAATTTTAAACTCGAGAATAATTTTAATGAAACCACTTTTTCTTAGATCCAAGATCGAGCTCACTAAAATTTTTTATCAAAAGAATTTGGTAATGGTCATTTATTACAAAATTTTAGCTCTCCATAATATTTTTCTTCTACTATGTCCTCAACAATTATTTGTTCTTCAATGTTTCTCCTGGTTGCAATGTAATTATCCATTTATTTCTTAGTTGTGGTTCTCTTGTAACATATATCAACATACTTATGCGGAATTCAAATCTATGTAATTATAATTTAAACTGAAATAAGATACATAACTTCCCTGGAGCAAAAAAAACATATTTTTACCTGCATTTCTAAAATCTATGCATCCATATATTCATTGGAAAAACCCATAGGATCCTTTTGCAACGGTGATGAGCAATGCTTTGTTTGAGAGAAAATTTTCTAAATTTTAACTTTGTTAAATTTATAAATTTCATTCAATCATCCAATTATAATGGTTGGCACTTTAAATCTCGCGAACAACTAAAATATGATCTTAATCATTAAAATTAGATGAATGGTACCAGTGTATCACTTTCTAAAAATTAATGACTCCTTGTTTTTTCTGAAAATGTAAAAAGGGCAAGAGTCAAAAAATAAAAAAAATTTAACCAAGAAAACACAAAGTAAGAGTGAAGAATAATAAATAGTAGGGGAAGAGGGAGGTAATAGGTAGGTGTGGTTGGAAAAAGAAGAAAATAGCACAGCTAAATATACTATAAAAATAGGTGCCGTGTTGTGGTGTGTTGTGTATAGTAGGCTAGTAGCCGTACATATAATAGAGTAGCCAAGCCATGCCCTGCGCTGCCTCGCCCTTGTCACTCGTCTTTATGCACTGCTAAAAGTAAACGTATTATTGTTGTAGCATTTTACAAAAATAAAATCTCTAGTTCCTTTTTTATTTCACATTTTATTTTTAGGTTTCCACTCTATTCACTCTAAATTTCATATTAATGATATCTGGCTTGATTAGTAAAACAACTCCTAAAGAAACTGACAATTTGCAGGTTCAGTTAGTTAATAAAAATAATCGTGCCCACAAAAGCAATGCGAGTATCGTGGTTCACGTAAAATATACGCTCAAGAAATTTGAGATTTAGTGGGAGGATACGAACTAAAAAATAGGATTAAAAATGAAAAAAATAATTAAATTACATTATAATTTACATTAACTAAATTTAGAAATAATAAAATTATGTACTCGTTTGTTCTAGGGTTTAGATCGCGGCGTTCTTGTCTAATGCACATGATCAGTCATGGATTCAATTTCAAGTTTAACAATTTCGACAATTGTCTAATTTATCGTTTTATTTTTTTATTTATAAAATATTTTATTAAAGTGATTTCAGTTTTTACCAAATAACATTTTTATATTCGACTGTAGTATCCACTGGGCGAAGTCCATGGATTTCTGCTCCCTTGGATTCTTGCAAAATAAGTCTCCGGCCAGAAATATTTCCGATGAAGACACTCTGATGCTAAGGATTGGAAGAGGTAATAGAGGTGAATTCTCAAAATGTCAATTACCTCTAAGGTGTGAGATTTCCTTGTTATTTATAGGAAGCTGTGTAATGTGGCGGGCGGGACCGTTTATGAGCTGTGCGCAAGTGGTAAGATATTTGAGGGTCTTTGCCGCTGTCGGAGCATTAGATGCTCCCGTCTGCGTATCAGTCTCGCATTTAATGCATCAATGGAGAGAGAATGAGAGGGCTGGCTCGGCAAGGGTCGTGCTGAAGGTATTTCGGCACAGAAGCGGGGGGTATTGCTGAGGAAGTAATTTGGCTTAAGTTGATCCATTGCGCAAAGAGTCATTCGGCACAAATGTGTAAAGGACCCATGCTCTGTTTGGTGAAAGATCCTTTCTTATTCGATCAATGTATGCTATTTGGTACCATATGGTTAAGAAACAAATTGAGAAATGTGAAAGTGAAAATGGTGCATTATTTTAATTCGAGGAAAGTTGGAAACCACGTGGAAGATTTCGTGTGTTGGGTTTCCAAGGAAGAGCCTACTACAAAATGCAGGAGAAGGCGAGTGTAGTGTAGATTAGATTCTTGTAAATTTTGAGTTTGCTTCCAATGCGAGACTCTCGACATTCATAGGCATGCATGTCAATAGGAAACTATATCCTTCCTATTTATGTTTTTCTTTTCTTTTCACTTTAAAAATATCAAAATAATAATGTGTTGTATTAACCAGGGAAACCACCTTTACGTGCTATCACAGTTTGTTTTGGTTTAACAACCAGATTATTAATTTTTAAATATATGTAAAATACTTATATAAAATATCTTTTTTCATCATTTCATATTGATAATACGAACGTATTTTAGTTTTTCAATTTCTTTCAATTTGGATTGGCCACACCTAGTTTTCTTCCATACCACAATTCTTAATTAACCAGGTCAGAATCAACGGCGGCTCACAGTATGTATTTATCAAACGGTTCGTTGTATAGGATTTTTTTTATTATTGTTGCTCTGGTTAATTAGAAAATTAATAGAGTGATAAATGAGGATGGTTGTGGGTCGAATCTGAACCGAATCTTTACCAATTCATTTTCATATATATTTTCATGTATAAAATTCAGATCTGATCTAGATCCGTTGGGTTCATAAAATTAGATCTCAAATCCATATCCAATGGATATTACGAATCTGGGTTGAAAACTATTCTATAAAAAATTAAATTCAAAATATTTCTTTCTACTGTGGAAGAAGATTTGTATAGAGAGATTGTTTTTTCTATGTACCTTTTTTATCTGTATTTAGAATGAAAGTAAGTAAAATAATCAAGATGCTAAAGGAAATAGTGAAAATAAAATAATTAAACGATAATAGGGATAGGTAAAATAAAATAAAATAATCAAAATTTGGCAAAAGAGCCTAAGATTTTGAGAATTAAAAATCTTAGAACATTGGTGCATTAAGAAACTGATATATGTACTTAGGGTTAGAGAATATGGGTAGATTAATTTTGAAGATTATTAAGTGAATGTATCGTGTATTCTAATATAAAGTGACTACATACATGGATCCGGATCTGAATCTAAAACTCTGAAAAAAATCTAATACGATATTCATATTTTATTTTATTGGATACATATCCTATCCACATCTGATGGATTAAAAATGATAGGATTCATATCCTAAAAAATGGATATGGATTCATATATCCGAACCTAGTCTAAAATCCACGATGATCTGTTCTTGAAAATTAATATTTAACTTTATATCGATGACAATGAAAATAGATAATTAATTAAAAGCATAATTGAATATATATATATATATATATATATATATATATATATATATATATATATATATATATATATATATATATATATATATATATATATATTGTTCT
>CATIWQ010616684.1:0-12209 GCA_949673415.1 Euphorbia schlechtendalii | reverse complement strand
ACAAAAAAAATACTTATAGTTGTTATTATTTCAATTTGGAACACTAATTAATAATTAGTAAAAGTTAATTGATGTTGAATATCATAGTTTTGTTTTATAGTAATGTAAAATTTACAAGTTTTATGTGATATATTCTATTATAATTTATTTATACATATTTAATTATTTTTGTAAAACAGAATGTTTACACTTATTGTAAATCAAATTTCGTTTAAACTTATCAAGTTCATGGATTTATCGGGTTAGATAATGTTATCTCATCCACGTTAAGAATCTAGGATTAAAAAATGTTTATCAGGGACTCCCCGTTCCCATTGAGACAGACCTTGTCGGGTTTAGGAGACCCCACTACCAACCCAACTTTTGAAACATAATCATTTTGTAGTGTGTTTGTATTAGCCTCCCTTACAAGAAAAAAGTTAGTATTAGCCTCAAAATTTCTTTTCTTTGTTGGTTATATTATTCTGTAACAGATGCGTGCAATTTTACAAACATGTTCAGGCCGTTTGATGTAGATGTCAGCTTAGATGTTGTTGATGGTTATTTATCATTGTTATTAGTCACATGAAAATCATATAGAAGTGAAAAACCAAATTAACACAAACTCATTATATCATTTTTTCTGATTTCTAACTACTGCAAGTCTGCAACAATAAACTGGGATAACTATGATACTCAAACCTTTCAAATGTTAGTCGTACCCATCTCAACATGACACTTTTGCGAGATAATAGAAAGTAACTCTCAAACATGGCAGAAACACTGCACTTTATTAGTATACACATTTACCCCTGAAAAGCTCATTGGAAATTCTTCTGAACAATAATCTATTTTAAAAAATTAAATTCAAATGACCATTAATCTTACTAACGGATCACATTTTCTGAATAATTAACTAAATGATCGTCAATCTTCTTAAGTAGCTGGACTTATGAAACAATTAAACCTTAAACTCTTCGATTTAATTTAGTCTACTCCATTTCATCTTAGTCTACTTCAATTTAGTTCAATCTAATCCACTTGAGTGCATTTCAACTTTCAAAAATTGAAAAAAAAACAACACGGATGTTTATGAGGTTTTGAATCAATCATTTAAATATGTTGTTGCTGAATATGGTGTTGGATACTTTATATTATTTCAGCAACAATACAATCATGATCAATTTTTCTTAGAAATATAATATAAATATATAAGTATTTATATTTTAATCTCTGTAACCCTGTATAGAGTCTAAATTTAGGACAACGACCGAGTATCCAAAACCTTCAAACTTGTCATGCTGGATATTCGAATCCGTATCCATACGTAATACAAGTACTTATACACGAGTCCATCTAACATAAGGGATAAACTCAAAAGACAATAGGTGATGAGTATAATTAAGATAACTAAAACACAAACTATAGAAAAGAAGGAATTATTTGCGGCAAGGCCATCTTAGTGCTGGGATCTAAGACTCCAAAGAGGCAACCTAGATAGGCTAGTAGGCTTGTTGACCTTTATAGCGTGTTCTCCTTTCAACAATCAATCCCTCTTTTGTCCACTTCTCTAAGCCAACCGGCCCCTACACATTACTTACTTTTTCACAACTTGAAAACATGAATAGTACACATTATGAACTATATATACATGTTATGGTAACAATGATAGTTGCAAAGATATGAAATAATATATTATCAAGTACAATAGATGTAGTAGGACTTAGTGATCTACCAATGGGGACTCCAACCATGGCAACAAGCATCGATCCCACGTGGATGGGTTGAAGTTATATATTAGATTTCATTGTACCTTGCTCCTAAATATAGAACTAAAAGTTTCATTCTAATTTTACCTTTCAATGATCTGGTTCTTTTCAACTTCTAAAAGTTGATCTGAACATCTGAACTGAAATGGGCGGGCTGAACTATTATTTCAATGTAAATTTATAATTACCCATGATTGAACTGAATTGATTTGTAATCCAAGAGAACATGACTTAAATATATCCTGACTATTCTAGAATGTAGAGTAAAGCTATAATAATGTGTTTGTAAATAATCTATCTCATCCAAAGAGCCTTAATCATAGGCTAGGTGAAATCTAACACCATGAACCTTTATTCAATGCAATATGTTCTCAATAAAAATAAAAGCATAGCTTACAAAATAGTTCCCTCCAAGTAATTTTAGGATTACCCCACCCCTTAAATTCTCACACTCCTAATCGGAGCATTTATTTGTTTTTGTACCACACTCCTTTGCCATTCTTCTCTCAAATTGTGCTCGAACATGCATCACACTAGTCTTTGACATACGCTTTCATTTCTAATTCGATTAATTCTTATGTGACGGCTCATCCACTTAGCAATTCTTATTTTTTTTCCAACTCATCATTTGAATACGTTTCGCTATTATCGTCCAACATTCGATCCCGTAAAACATTTTGTTGATATAATTAAAACTATGCTGAATCAACAACAGAAAAAACATGCTCAAAGGGGATCAAAAGCCTTACGTTACAGTAGAAGTGTACCCAACAAATTTAGTTGGCATATTATAATCAGAGTGTGAATAGAGAGGCAGAGCACTGCCAAAAAGAAAATTTTGTAAAGAAAAACCCTCGTGAAGATCACGTGACCATTAATGGAACAAATAATGACCACTCAGACACAGCTCTTGCAACAACATACAACGTTAGTAGGGGCCGGAATTCAATTTCAAAAGTACACTTAAGTTCCTGCACAAAATCACATTCAAGGATTTCACAACAGAAGCAAAGATAACAGTTATGTCGTTGCTTGAAGTAGAATCAGCATCTTCAATAGGAAACTGATTTTAAGACAGAGAAGCAGAGAAAAAAAGAAGAGAAGAAGATGGCCTTGTTTTGATCCTTTTTTACTTTCTTGTGACTTTTATCTACTATTTAACTTTACAAAAATCCTCATCATTTCCCCACAAGACAAAGCATTCACTTAGTGACTCTTCCAACATCACTCACAACTCAATATCTCGCTCCATTTCTAAAATAATTGGGGCAAATCAAACTTTTTGGTCCTCTCACAGTAACAATATTACCCAAATGATCCATGTTGCGTTATTTTCATTATCTACGCAACGTTAATCAACAGGTGCAAGCGGTTCATACAATTTGGAGCCCAAATGAGTAACAAATGAATAGCACATTGACAATTTGGGTTACTTTTTATATACCATAGGAACCTAATAGACCAGCACAGTGCATAAATAAGTCTTGAGCCAAATAAATAGATGATGATGATGATAATAATAATAATAATAATAATAACTTAAAAAACTCAATGAAAAAATATCTTTTATTTCTCAAGTATGCCATCCCAAAACCTTCCCCTTTAAATTGTCCTCTCATTTTTCATTTCCTCTGCTCATCACCACCTCTCATTTTTCAAAATTCCACAAACCATATAAACAGTCAATCTCTTCCTTCACTCTCTGTCTCTGTCTCTCTTCATGAGTAACGTTAAAATGGGATCAAAGCCATATTCTTCTCTCAAACAAAGCACTCTCATATTCCTAAGAATCTGTACAATCCTATCCCTGTTCTCTATACCACAGGATTCATACCTGTGTTCCCAAAAGTCCCTAACGAACTCAACCGCAGTATCCGAAAAAACTTCCAACAATACCCTACAATTAGAAACACTTAATCTAGACGGTTACTTGAAGTTTGACAACATCGAATTTGCAGCCAAGGACTTTGGCAACAGATTCAGTTTTGTACCAGCAGCAGTTCTACATCCAAACTCAGTTTCGGATATTGCTTCTATCATCAAGCATGTTTTCGATATGGGTGCCAGTTCAAATATAACAGTGGCTGCAAGAGGCCACGGCCACTCCCTTCAGGGGCAATCGCAGGCTCATCAAGGAATAGTGATCAATATGGAATCGCTGAAAGGGGGAGAGATGAGGATTCATACCGGGGATTCGGCCTATGTGGATGTGTCTGGCGGTGAGTTGTGGATTGATATTCTGCATGAGACTCTCAAGCATGGCCTTGCACCGAAGTCCTGGACAGACTACCTTCATCTCACCGTTGGTGGAACCTTGTCAAACGCGGGGATCAGTGGGCAGGCGTTCCGACATGGACCCCAGATCAACAATGTCCATCAGCTGCAAGTTGTAACAGGTATACATACTAAAGCTCAGTTTTTGCAACGTGCAATATTCAACACCACCGTACAAGACATACAGTTTGTCCTATTAGGATAAAAAGGCTTAATGCATCAAATGCCTGTGAACTTGTCCCTAAACACCATTTCCCCCCTAACTTGTAAAAAGAGCATCAGTTCACCCCCCCCCCCCCCCCCCGCCACTTGTCAGCTCCCGAGTGGCTTGAGTTTTCGAAAGTGTCATTTTCTCTCTCCAATTAGATTCTGACATGTGGTATTTGGGAAGCAAGTTAGTGCACTTTGTGCAAGTACGGGGGTTATTTGGAACTTTTGAAAGTTTCGGGGAAGAATGGCACTTAGGAACAAGTTTAGGGACCTCCCGATGTATTCAGCCAGGATAAAATGAAAACGACGATGAAGAGATTTTAATGTTTATTTAATGAAATGACAACATTGCCCTCGTACATTTTACTGTTGATGCTTCGTCTAAAAAACAAACATGACAAAAAATCTAAAGTGTAATGCAATTTACATTTTTGCCCCTCATTTTCCTCCATACTCAATTCCACTTACAAGTTAAAATGGTCTCCTAATTTTTGGCACAGGAAAGGGAGAAATAGTTACCTGTTCAGAGAAGCAGAATGCAGATCTCTTCTATGGAGTTCTTGGAGGACTAGGACAGTTCGGCATAATCACGCGGGCAAGAATCTCTCTTGAACGGGCCCCCAAAATGGTAGACTATATATGGATGCAAACATATATATTTTCCATATGTATGATACAATATTAGAACAGCAGGAGACAAAAACATATATAACGTTATGAATCGTTTTTGGCAGGTGAGATGGATCAGAGTACTGTATTCAGACTTCTCCAAATTCTCCAAAGACCAAGAACATTTAATCTCATCTACAAATTCTTTTGACTATATTGAAGGATTTGTAAATATAAACAGAAATGATCTCCAGAAAAATTGGAGGTCTTCCTTCAAGCTCAAAGACCCATTTCAAGCCAGCGAAATCATTACAGATGGAAGAACTCTGTACTGTCTAGAAATTGCAAAATACTTTGATCCAGAGGAGTTTGATGTTATGAACAAGGTAAAAATAAAATAAAAAATAGTATAACAATAATGCTAATTAAGTTAGTCCTCGTTTTTAACGTCGCTGCTTAAACACAGAAAACAGAAGATTTGCTGTCCGAACTAAGTTACATTCCATCCACAGTCTTTTTGTCGGAAGTTCCGTATCTTGATTTCCTGGAGAGAGTACATTCATCTGAGAAAAAGCTTCGAGAAAAAGGATTATGGGAAGTTCCACACCCATGGATAAATCTTATGGTTCCTAAAGGCAAAATTTTTCAGTTTGCTCAAGAGGTCTTTGGCAACATTCTTATGGACAATAATAATGGTCCCATTCTCATTTATCCAGTCAATAAGTCCAAGTAATTCACAAATTAGTTCAAGAATATCAAAATGACTCCCCAATTCCAAATCTCAGATATTGTATAACCTAAATTTACATTTGAAATTTCAGGTGGAACAACAAATTGTCTCTTATAACACCAGAAGAAGATATATTCTATCTAGTGGCTTTCCTATCCTCAGCAGTGCCATCTTCAACGAGCAAAAATGGATTGCAGCATATTTTAGCACAGAATCAAAGAATTCTAGATTTCTGCTCTAATGCTAATCTTGGTACTAAGCAATACTTGCCTCATTACAGCACCCAGGAAGAATGGAAAGCTCACTTTGGGTTTCAGTGGGAAGTTTTTGGGCAGAGGAAATCAATTTATGACCCTTTAGCAATTCTAGCTCCTGGGCACAAAATCTTTAGAAGATGATTTTTTTTTCCTATGATGACAACTCAATGATTAAGACCCAAAATGCATAATGTGAACTAAAGGGATTAAAAAACTATAAATCTTCGCACATTGTCTAGTTTCCGCAAGCAGCATTAGAAAGACAGAAAATTAGCAAGGACTTAATGTAAATTACATTGAAAGTACCTAATGCAATTTTTGTGCCATGGACATATAGCATTAACCTTATGGTGCACTTTTATTAACCTAACATACAGAAAGATTTCTATATTAAATTTGTTTCAATTTCCTAAGGGCAAGGAGAAAATACTCAATTGCCCCTACTATTAAAGCAGATATAAACATCAATACGTCAAATACGAAGTCAAACTAGTATTAAGTAATATGCATACCACAAAATCTTAAGGCAAAACAATTCAAGAGAAAGCTGACAGCAATGACTCGCAAAGCTGCTGTTGGCAAGTAAGCTATTTTCCCTCTGCTGATTCGCTCCAGCCAAGACCATGTCTGCAATTATTTTCCTGCGGTTCTTCATAGTTTCTGGCATCAAGGATGGATGCTTCAAAGTCAGTTGAATCAATTGCACCAGGAAGAAAGCTATTTATATCATCCCTAGCTCCAAAACCCCCAGCTCTTATCACATCATCAGTTGCTATCGAAGCCTCCATGTTCACATCCCCAGATTTATTATCATCAGAAGATGCTATTTGGATAGCTTTTTCATCAGCTTTCAAATCATCATTGTTAATGTGCGAGTAATCTCCAGGAGATGTGGCAGCATCTTTTGCAATATTACGATTGTATTTAGTGTCTTCCACCCTCAAGCTTTTTTCATCTGCACCATGTGGCGTTTAGAGCACAGAAAATAATAACGCCAGAGGAATTCATACATATGGATGAAACAAGGCATTAAGTTACATGGAGTTGCATGTAAAGAAGAGAATATTGATCATCAAAGCTCATGCAAATTTAGCTTTTAACATAGGTTCGAAATGAACTCCAGTCATGCATAAAAGTGAAATTGGGCATTATCTAGAGGTTGCAATAAGATATTAGCACCTCCAATCCCGGATCTTGAATGTTCTACAAGCTGGCTAATATGGACATTTTCAAAGAAGCTTTAAAGCCACAATGGATCTATTTTCCCATCTTTGTAAGGACCATAATAAATTAAAGAAACTAGTATATGACAAATTTTAAAAATGATAACAATGCACATTTTGACTGCTGCATTCTAGTTCAATGTTCTCCAACGTACAGAATTGGAGAAATAAAACCAGAATCCAACAAATATTTTTATGAATCAATTGAAGGATTTCACGTCACGTATACTTTTTTCACAAGCACTTTCCCAGATATTGAGACTTTTTAGTTGATAACATGGAATTCCAAACAATCAAGTTGTCCAATTCATTTTATTATTTTTGTATTTCCTTTTATTTTTTCCTGTCTGGTAAATTGTAGATGAGCACATATTTCTTAAATGCCATTCAACATTGTTCAATTAACGATCGAAAGAAAGATTGAAAAATTGTTAGATTCTTACATCTTATCTATGACTATGTTGGCCCTTAAAATTTAAGAAACATAACTAACTTGCGTTGATAAACATCTTAAGAAATTTCTCTAATGAGAAGAGCAATCATTAGAAATGGATAACATTTCATGTTGCAAAAAGAGGAAATGACAAAAATGTCAAATTCATTCTGCGTATGCAATAGGATTCTTAGCTAAATATGGAAACTATCATTCACATGAAAAAAGAACACACAAATATACATGCTTCAACTACATAAAGAAATACCAGTCTCATGTCAACAAAGTGGACATTTAGCTTGAATACATCTTGATCTTTCTTGACTAACATTGGTCGTAATTAAGACCACATATTTTGACTTACATTTTGAAATGAAAAAAGATTCCCCTGGTATTGTGATTATACATTATATTCTTTTATTACAACCTTAAAGTTAAAACCTTAATTGCTCTTGAATCTTGATGAGTTGCATTCGTGAAGAAGAACGACAAAACACATAACAAAATATGTGTTCCAAACTTAATGCTGATTTCTTTCATAATATCGTGGTAACTGTTCAAAAGAAAAAAGAGAGCATTTGGTTGACAACATAATGAGCCCTACAACAGCTCAAATTCAATATGCAAAAAACAGATGTACTAAGCACACTACTATAATTAATATAGTCCTAAAACAGTAAAGAAGTGCAAAAATAAGATGCACTTCAACACTTCTATAAAAGGTTCTGTAACAGCCCAAACTGAGGGTTCAAAAAGACAGGTGCTCAAAGATTTTTATAGGAGCAACATCACAGCCCAAATACCAATACAAAACACTACTTTCATTACTCATATCCTAACAAACCAAAAGAAGCAAGAGTCAAAATTTATGTTATCATCGTCCATAGTCATAATTTAATTATTCAGTATATATTAATGACTTTCAAATAAAAATTACTATTTCAGAAAAGTTCAACATCAATCGTAAATGAAATACAACTCTCAACCTTATCTAAAGCAAAACAGATAGTCTTTTATTTTGAAGGTTACATATTATAGACCCATATCCAAAGCTTATCCTGAAAATCAATGTAATGTAAAATATATTGGTACACACAGCATCAGACTTCATACCAAGACAGCTGAAATTTCCTAGTGACTACTCATAATCAAAATTAACTAATGCAGTGTAAAAAGCATAGTTATTAGAGGAGCTAGGCGCACAGAGGCGCAAGATGGCTAGCCTTGCCCGAAGGCGCGCCCGAAGTCAAGGCGAGCGCCTAAGGTACCTCGGGCGCCAAAAATTTACAAAAAATATTTTTCTTACAAAGTGAAGTTAGATGCAAAAACATAACAAAAAAGAACTAAGAGAATTGTTAGAGTACATATACATGTAAAATTGACATATTACATTAAGAATATATAGTCTTGAATTAATCCAACCTTAAAAATGAATTGAATTACGAATATCTACACTCTATTTCTTTCATTAAAACTCTTAAAATAGATGGAAAATATAATAAAGTAAGTTAAAACCATTAAAAAGAATTGTTGGAGGTATATATATGTAAATTTTGCATGTTGTATTAAGAATATCTATACTTGAGTTGATTTAGCCTTACTAAGAATTGAATTAGGAATATCTAGCCTTATATTATTATTTAAAACTCTTAAAAATGGATGTAAAAAACATAATTATGCAAAATTAACCCCCTTAAGATAGAAGTGTCCGTGAGGCGCGCCTAGGCGCTATGAGGCGCCCCTGTGAGGCGCGCCTGTTGGACACCACCCCGCCTGTGCTACGCCGAAGCGCCAAGGGTGGCGCCCTACGTCAGGCGCGCCCGAGGCGCGCCTTTAACAACTATGCTGCAAAGTCTGACCAGATCAAACACAACAAAAACAAATAACATCACAACTTCGCATTGTTTTTCAATAAGTGTACAGGGTAAAACAAAAAAAGGAATTGAATTGCAGATACTTGTGATTTTAGTCAGCTGAACTGGTCAAAATTCTGAACTAGCTCTTTTCATAACTCCTCCTAATTAAAATAGACTGAGAAAAGGATGAGTTAAACTATAAAGTAGCATTAGCAATTACATAAATGCATTTTACACAGATTCGATAGCATTCGAGACAAATTTAAGATTATCTATCCATACATACATAAGGGAAACAAAAAAAAGGAAACTTAACAAGATCTTCTAAGTCTATCATAAACAAAATCGGTAATGTAAATGACCTAAATAGGACAAACCTGCAGTGAGATGATAATAGCTATGTTACTTTTCTCAGAAAAAAAAATGAAAGATATCTAGAGAAGAAACCAACTAAAACAATTCTCAAATGATGTAACCACTCATAGTCTTCCGCTCTCTTTTCTATAAGGATATAACTAGAAAAAAAATATATGCAATAGCTCATTACTCCACATTTTGCCATCCTTTCACGACTTCAATTCAAAACCCGTCAGTTCTTATCTTCCATTGCATAACATATAATCTCTATATCCTCATAAATGCATTGTAAAGGACACAAGATGTGTCCCAAACTTGAGGAAGTACATCGATTTTTAAGATATCCCTAGAAGTCCTTTTTTCTCCCTAGATTACCAACTCCATGTCCCTGTTCTCAGTCCCTACAATTGTTTCATGGACAATTCATTAATCTTTCATTCTCTTCCGGGTAATCAGAAACTTCAAAATTTTCTATTTCTCCAAAATAAACTTAAGCTAAGTCAGGATGGTAGGTGACCAAGAGCTCTTGTAATGAATGCATTGGATTAATCACCAGAAAAACGATCAGAAAATTTTCTAAAAAACACATTGCACTTGAAAATAAGCTAAGAATAATGATAGACAAAGCGGTAACCGGAACGGGAAAAGATATATAAAAAAAAACAACCATCTACCGAACCCCTCTAAAGATCGAATTGCACCGTACGCAAAATTCCCGAATCTTGGAAACAAAACAAGAACCGAATCAATAACAGCCATATTATTAAAAAAAATAACAGAAGAAGTGTAAAAGTTACAGTTACGCCAAAAATCCGAAGCATACCGTCATCTCTTATTGGGGTTTTCTTTAACGTTTTCTAATACAAACAAACAAATCAAAGAGAAAACAAACAAGTTCATCAAATCTGTGAAGAAATAACATGCCTGAGATGATACAATAATCTTGAGGAAGAAAGAGAGTGACAATTCGAAACCCTAGCGGAGAGGTGAAAAATAAAAGGATATCGGCGTAAAGAAAAGGAAAAGATAAATGGGGAAAGAAGTCACGGGTACCGAAAGATCTCGGGGAAGAGGAGCAGATCCGTGTAACGAATCACTGTAATTGTTGTCAAGATCGTAGATAGGGAGGTTAGGAAAGGAAGGGAAGAGAAGCGAAGGAGCCGAGTACGATTCGTAAATCTCCTGCTAACATTAATATGGACTTCTAATCTTAAGCCCGATTCTGAAAGAGTTTCAATTCTAAATCAATTTTACCATCATTTGCTTCTAGACACGAGCGTGGTCTTATTTAAAAAAAATGAGTAATTAAAGTTCGGTCCTAATTTATTAAAAATTAGTTGGTCCGAGTCAAGTCGGGTTTTAATAAAATATTAAAGGTCAAATGTATCAAATTTCCTTGAAATTGGTTTAAAAAATTTAATGGTTTCCTCAATTTTTAAAAGAATCAGTTATCCCCTCAACTTGGTAAAAAGGACCAGTTACCCCCCTTGACTTGGCAAAAATGCACCAGTTTACCCATTCAATGTCACGTGTCAACTTCTGGTTAAAAAGAGAAAAATAAAAAAATGACATATTTGAAAAGTCAAACCAACTAGATTTAGCATTGAGGGAGTTAACTGGTGCATTTTTGCCAAGTTAAGGGAGGTAACTGGTCCTTTTTACCAAGTTGAGGGGGTAACTGGTCTTTTTGAAAGTTGAGGGTGATATCGGGTTTTCTGAGCCAACTTCAGGGGGGTCTTGATGTATTAGGCCAATATTAAAACCTATGCTCGGTTCGTGGATCTTGCAAATTAATCTTTTAATATAAAATCTTAATATTTTATTAATAAAAAACAATCATGATGTAATAATTATAAATATATTCATAATATAAGTTATAAAATTGAGTTTAGATGCTAAATTTTATCAAAAAAATTAGAATTTTCAACAATATAAGTTTTTTTACTATGATTAAATAAAATAAATATATATTTAATATCTTAATTTTGATCGAGTAGACCTTATCTTGTGCAATTTCATTCCATGAATGATGGGCATTGACGGATCTTGCAGGTTAGCAGTCCTTAACACTCTCCTTTGATGTCCATTTTCGTGAATGGAACATAGCCGAGTTAAAAACCTTATCAAGGAAAAATCAAGTGGGACAAAAAATTTTTAGATAAGGAAAAAAGAGTATAATGTTTACTGCCTGTTAGCAAGAATATCATTTGGTTGATATGATGTTTATAAATTGCGGTGATGGGCATTATAAACATTCATGAAATTTAATCGATGGGAAAGTTTTTCTTCTCTGTTTTCAATTTTTATTACTATTGTTAATTTTTTATAAATGATTATATTTTTCTCATTCTTTTGGATATTTGTATTGAATTTGTTGGTTTTCAAAGGATAATAAGTTTTGTAAGTTCTGAGTTCAGAAGAAAGCCTCAGAATGAAGCATCATCTGGAGAACATGAAGTCATCAGAGGATCTATAAAGTCCCAAAGGCCATAAATTTCAGAAGATGGAATTA
>CATIWQ010616681.1:0-12827 GCA_949673415.1 Euphorbia schlechtendalii | reverse complement strand
TATTCCTCTTCCAATGCCTAAAGAGAACGAGAAGCTGCGCTCGAAGTATGATTTGATTGCAAATATTGTTCATGATGGAAAACCCAAGGAGGGTTTCTACAGAGTTTTTGTTCAGCGGAAATCCGAAGAGCTATGGTACTTTTGTTTCCTAATGTGGATGCCAGATAAATTTGATAACAAGTATCAATATAGAATACTAACATTTGTATTTTTTGTTTTTCGAAGGTATGAAATGCAGGATCTGCATGTTTCTGAAACTCTTCCTCAAATGGTTGCATTATCAGAGGCATATTTGCAGATATATGAGCAGCAACAATAGGATCCTGAGGAAATCATTGGGAAGTATTAATCAATTTATATGATGAAAACAGAATTTCAATTTTGTACTCTAAGTGTCTTGAGAAACCAGCAGAGTGAAATGACGATCTTAGGCAGAGATTGTGATTTTAGGAAGTTGTTTGATTGTCTGTTGAGAAAATAGGGCAAACATGTTCAGTTGAGCGGAGGTTTTTTTTAGAGTTCGGATATGAGCATGTAATTGACATGAAACCTATTGAGATATACTCTGTACAGCATTGTATTTTAGATGGAGCATTTAGTTGTGTTTTAGTGTCCAGTGACTGTACAGCTTTGTTCTAGTATACTATAGCTTGAGTATTATTTTTATTAAAGCTGCTGTTCTGAAATTCTTGTTGAACTTATAATGAAAATTGACGCTTTGACTAAGAGTTGTGGATGCTAATTTTATTGAGCCGAGTTAGCATTATAAATATTCCAATGGGTGGGTTGGGTGTTTACGTAGCATTATTGCTAATATGATATTAAAGGTGCAGCTTTGATGTTTTTATTAGATTGTGATGTAGCTTGAATACATGATTAAGGGGTTTATGTTGCTGCTTTGGTATGTTTTCTTTATGGCATTGTTTTTTTTTTTTTTATCATAGTGTAATTGAAAGCTCTCGAAGCCAGGCTCTTGTTGCTGATATGATATTAAAGGTGCAGGTTTGATGCTATTTTAGATTGTGATGTAGCTCGAATATACTTAGTTCTCGTTTGGTTGGCTGAATGGAATAGAATAGAATAGAATAGGAAATGAATGTAAAAACGTTAAATATGATACATGAGTCTGACATCGGAAGGAACAGCTCTTCCGAGTTTGTATGGGAATCACGGAATAACTATTCATTCGTTTCAAAGTGGAATAGCTATTCCGAGATTTCCAAGAAAATTAGGAGCTATTCCCTCGAACGTCGGAATCATGTATCATAATTGATATTTTTTCATATATTTTCTTTTCTATTCCATTCTATTCTATTCCGCCAATCAAACGAGTTATCAAGGGTATTTATGTTGCTGATTTCATATATTGTCTTAATTGCATTGTTGTTTATAATAGTGTTATTGAAAGCTGTCAAGGCCCGCCTCCCTGGCCCCTTGTGGCTAGACTTTCCACATTTAGAAATTGGCTAATCAATTGGCAACGAATGCAGGACTTTGTGGAGGAATTGGCTAATCAATTTAGAAATCGGAATTTTTTTTTGAGTTTTAGAACCACATTCAATATATTTAAGAAAATATTAAAATAAGAAATTAGAAAGATTTATTGAGATTATTTGACCGCCAGTAATGAAACAATCACCAGTGTAAGTTGAGCACGTCAGCAAACTAGCAATTCAGATTCAAATTCAAATTTGAGAGAAAATGAAGAAGCATATGGTAGGAGTTAGGGTATGTTTATTAAATAAATTAATAAATAATAATATTACTGTAAGATATTAATCACTTTAATACTCAGGTTTTGTTCTTTTCAACTTCTGAATTCTGAACTGAATTTAATGAACCTGGATTTAACTTAACTGAATTTAATGGACCTGAAAACTTAATAATAATAATAATAATAATAATATATTAATTATTAAAATAATAATAAAAATCAATAAATATAAAAATAAATAAATTATTAAAAATAATATTATTAATAACTACCTATATAAAATAATTAATAAAACAATTTTAATACCATTAATAATAAAAAATATTATAATACGTAAATCCATTTAATTAGAATTTTGTTATTCAATAACACTAGTTTTTAAATAATATTATAATTATAAATAAAAATATTATTATATCAATAATACTAGTAATTATTGTTATTTAAAAATTATTTTTACTATATTTATAATTAATATTAATTACATTAAATAATAATTATTTTTCTATATTAATGTTTTTATCATCGTTTTTCTTCTAATTATTATTATTATTAATTTTTATTGAAGTATTAATTAGAATAATCATTATTAAAATTATAATTTATGGACCTGAACTGAACTGAATTTAACTTAAATGAACTGAACTGAACTTAACTAGACTTAATGGATCTGAACTGAACTGAATTGAAGGTAAAGAGAACATGACCTTAATGTAACGAAGACGATAATATAATTATTACTAATTAGTAATTATGATAATTTTTATAGATATCAATTATAAATTGTGATTATTATATTTTTTTATTATAACTATTATCAAGTATTTAAAATCCAATTCATGTGTTTTAAAAATATTAAAATAATAGATTGTAATAACCTGGAATAGGTTTTTTAGAACATGAAGGAGAAGCATCCTAAGAACCTGGTCCCCATTAAATTCAATTTTTTTTCAAAATTAATTTTTTTTTTTACACAATTACGGATTATGATACAATAGAAACTCAGATTTTCAGGTTCCGGTTTTTTGAGATAAATTGATCCTAATTTTGTATATATACTGAAACCCATCATCAGTTTTGTAATTTTTTTCTTTGAAAGCATTTATCTTAATTACTACGCCTAACTAAAATTACTTTGTTATAATTTTAGTGAGAGCATCTCCAACCCCACGCCAAATGTGAGGTTGGAGGAGAATTGGGCTCCAATGGAGCGCCAATTCTCAAAAATGGTGTTACTGCAGTAGCACGCCACGCCATTGGCGTGCTACTGTAGTAACACCATTTTTTGGTGTTGCTCAATTGTTTTTTTTTTATTTTTTTTCTTTTTTAGTTTTATTTTATAAATTTAATTGATTATTGTTTTATTTTGTAATTTTTTTGTATTAACAAAAAAAAATTGTAATATAATTTGATATAATTTTGTATGTGTTATTTTATGTTATGCAATTATTAATTTATTTAATAATTTTGTAAATATGGTATTGTAAATTTAATTTTGTAATTGTGATTATTATAATTTTAGACTTGTTACTTGATAGAATATTTTGTAATGTTAAGTATCATGGAAAAACAATTAATATTATTTATTGTATTAACAAGAATATTTACTTGATAGAATATTTATTGTTTAAGTTAGTTTGTTGTGTTATTTAATATATATTATTTATAATATCAATTTTTTTGTATTAAATTAATAATTTTTTTAAATTTTATAATATTATAAAATAGTTTATAGAAATTAATAAGTAAATATTTATATTTTAATTTATAAGTGATTACGTTAATTTATATATATGTATGTATGTAAGTATAATAGAATTTAATAATAATAAAAGTTAGGTAGATTGTAATAAAATAATAATATTTTAGTTTGGTATAAAAATTTAGAATGAATAGTTGAAGATGTGTAAACCGTAACAATATTAAATTAGGAAGGAAAATAGGATTTGGTATGAAAAAATGTCAAAATAATAAAGCATGATATGCTTCTTTCCCGGGATTTTTTTTAATATATGTCACATTTTCTTTTTTCTTTTCCATTTTATACTCTTTTACTTTTTTGTTCTTATTTCAGTTCTAGCTGTTTGTAAAGGCCTACCTTTTCTTCTTCCTTATCATTTTCCCCTCAACTGTGTCCTGTACTGCTGTTAATCTCTCGAGAAAACAAATTCAATGGGTAATTTCGTCAGTGTTCAATGCGGGGATGCCTTGACGGGACGTTGCTGGGACTGTATTGCCAACAAATCTCTGTATGTATCTAATCTTGAAGACAACCTTGTTGCTTTGCAGGCTGCGGCAGATCGACTAACAGAGTTAAAGAACGACGTGATTCGGAACATCATTGATCAACAAAGACCGCATATGGAACTACCGAATCAAGTTGCGGGTTGGCTCTCGACGGTAAATGGTACGGTTGCTCAAGTCAGCGAATTGCTAACCAGAGGTGCTCAAGAAAGGGAGAACTTGTGTATGGCTGGCTACTGCTCTAAGCACTACGTGTCAAGCTACAAGTATGGAAAGTCTGTTTCTCGAGGTCTCATTCGAGTCAACGCTTTGATGGAAGCTGATTTTAAGCAATTGGTAGTCAACGCACCAGCAAAACAGCTTGAATCTGATCTCAGAGAATTGAGGAATGTAAAAGTGGATCTAGAGGCGTTGAAGCAGGACACGCAGAACAGGATCTCCTTGGAGAAAGGACCAGAAAAGTTGGCGACGAAACAAGTTCAAGTTTGGTTGTCAAGGGCAGAAGCTTTTCTTGCCGAAGCTGATAAGCTGATAGAGGACGGCCCCCAGGAGCTTAACAAATTGCTCAGTGGGGATATTTCCAACTATACTTTTGTTGGAATGGTTGCGCAACTAATAGAAGATATTGTTTCCTTACATTCCAAAGGAGATTTTGGCCAAGTAGTAGTCGACGCTCCTGTAAAACAGCTTGAATCTAATCTCCAACAACTGAAGAACGCAAAAGAAGATCTACAGGCGTTGAAGGAGGACATACAGAACAGGATCTCCATGGAGGAAGGACCAGAAAAGCGGGCGCTGAAACAAATTCAAGTGTGGCTGTCAAGGGCAGAATCTCTTCTAGCCGAAGCTGATAACCTGATAGAGGTTGGCCCCCAGGAGCTTGACAAATTGCTCAGTGGAGATATTTCTAACTGTACTTTTGTTGGAAGGCTTGCCAAGCAAATAGAAGATATTCGTTCCCTACATTCCAAAGGTGATTTCGGCCAAGTGGTAGCGCACGCTCGTGCAAAACAGCTTGAATCTAATCTCCAAGATTTGAGTAATGCCAAAGAAGATCTACAGGCGTTGAAGGAGGACATACAGCAGAGGATCTTCTTGGAGGAAGGACCTGAAAAGCGCCCACTGAAACAAGTTATGGTGTGGCTGTCAAGGGCAGAATATCTTACAGCCGACGCTGATAACCTGATAGAAAATGGCCTCTTGGAGCTTAACACATTGCTCCGTGGAGATATATCTTGCTCTGTGTATGTAGGAAGGCTTGCCAAACAAATAGAAGAAATTCATTCTCTACATTCCAAAGGAGATTTCAGTGAAGTGACTGCTAAAGCAGTTTCCCGAATCCCGGTTGTAAGAAGTCATAAGCCGACGGTGGGAACTGAAGAAATGCTAAAAGAGGCGTGGAGTGTTATCCATAAAGTTGAAGTGGGCATCATCGGCATATATGGCATGGGCGGAGTTGGAAAAACTACCCTTCTTACCCGGATTGCCAGTATCCCCAGTCATTTTGATGCTGTGATATGGGTCGTTGTGTCGAAAGATATGAAACTAGACAACATTCAAGTTTCTATTTGGAAACAGATTCAATCTTTAAATGACCGTTGGTTGCAGAAAAGTCTCGAGGAGAAAGCAGTCGATATATCTCAAATGCTGGAAAGGAAACGATTTCTACTTCTTCTAGATGATGTTTGGAAGCGTATTGATCTTAAAGAAATTGGGGTTCCTCTTCCCACCCAAGAAAATGGTTCCAAGGTAGTACTCACAACTCGTTCTTTCGCAGTTTGCAAAAAAATGGAAGCTACACAGAACTTAAAAGTGAAGCCTTTGAACCAGAAAGAAGCATGGCAACTCTTTGAGGAAAAAGTTGGGAAAATAGATGCAGATATCTTACCTGTAGCTCAAAAGGTTGCTGAAGAATGTTGCGGCTTGCCAATAGCACTCATCACAATTGGTCTCGCCATGGCTTCAAGAAGTACAACTGAGGAATGGGTGCATGCTCTTAAGGTATTAAGAAGATCGGTCTCAAACTTACAAGGCACGGAGGATGAGCTCTATCAAGATATGGAGGTTTCTGTATTTAAGCGTTTGAAGTTAAGTTACGATTCTTTGCCCAATAATAGAGTACAATATTGTTTCTTATACACTGTGTTGTTTCCTGAGGACTTCAAAATATTGAAGCATGATTTGGTACGCTGTTGGGTTGCTGAGAATTTTTGTGGTCGTCATGAAGGATATGGGATAATTTATACCCTTATTCGCCTATGCTTGTTAGAAGAAGAAGGGGAATATGTGAAATTGCATGACGTGGTTCGAGACATGGCTGTGTGGATAGCGTGTGAATGTGAAAATGAAAATTATAAGTTTTTCACGCAAGCAGGGGCACAATTAAATCAACTAGCCGAGGTTAAAGAATGGGAAGAAGCAAAAAAGGTGTCTTTTATGGCAAACTCATTCACAAGTATCGAAGCGAGCCCAAGATGCAGTGATATAGTCACTTTATTTCTCAGTCATAATGCAAAACTGAAAAGTATCTCAGAAGGCTTCTTTCAGTTTATGACTAGATTGACTGTTCTTGACCTATCTCACACAGAAATAAAAGTGTTGCCTTTGGAAATAATGAATTTGCAGTTGCTGGAGTTTCTTAACTTGTCACATACAAAATTGGAAAAATTACCAATTGAATTGAAGAGGCTAATGAGGTTGAAATACTTGAACCTGGAGGGTACTTTCTGCTTGGAGATGATTCCAGTTCAAATGATATGTAATTTATTAGAATTGCAAGTTTTGAATATGTTCAAATGTGGTTCACCTTTATATGAAGATGTCGAGAATAATGTGTTGAGTGATGGAAACTTATTAATCAGTGAGCTGATGTGTCTGGAAAAACTTGGTGAGCTGAGCATGACAGTAAGGAGTGCCTCATTTCTTCAAAGCATTTGCAGCAACCAAAAATTATTGAACTCTATGCAGGCTTTACATCTCACTGTCATCAAAGGTACAAAGTCCCTCAATATTTCGGCTTTGTCAAATGCAAAACAACTCAATCTTCTAGACATAGCTACTAATTTTGATTTGGAAGAGCTGGTTATAAAAGATAGAGAAACTCCAGCACCAGGAAGTAGTCTGAACAACAACCTGCTCATTTTTCATGGCCTGCGTGAAGTGAATGTGGATGCGAACTACAATATTCGTCATATGACATGGCTCATTTTTGCCCCCCATTTGACTATTCTAAGAGCCAGAAGAAATGACAACATGGAAGAAATAATAAGTGCAAAGAAATTAGGTGAACATCAAGCTAGAGCGGAACACTTGAACCTTTTCGCAAAACTACAAGTTTTTGATTTATATGACCTACAAAAGCTCAAATCAATATGTCCGGTAGCCCTGTCATTTCCATCTTTAACACAAATCAATGTGAGAAGATGTCCAGCTCTTAAAAAGCTTCCGTTGCACTCCAAGAGTGCAGAGGGATGCAATGTTGTGATTAAAGCAGAGATAGTTTGGAAGAATAAACTAACATGGGAGGATGATGAAACTGAAGCTGCCTTTTCATCCTATTTCCAAAAGATATGATTCTTCTGAAAAGGTTGCTTGTTATTATTTATACAACTCATGTGTCTGTTTCATTTAACATCGACCCATAGCTCTACAGTCTTTTCATACGTTTAATTCATTTTCTGCTATTATCATAGAATTTATGTTTTCATAAGTAAATGCTGTAAATGGCCTTTTATGTTTTTTTATCCATTTCGGTCCAATGTTAAAATAAAATTTCATCTGGCAGGCAGAGGCAGTACAGAAAAGCAAGAAAATGAATGGACAAGAAATGTAGTTTGGCGTGAGATAACAGAATTTGTGCGTCTAATTGGTTGTTCGTAGTATATCATTATTTAAATTCATTCTCATTATTAATTGCATATGTTTGCATTGTCATTATGTAAGGATCGGAACCTAAACTGCGACCTTAGAAGAGAGAAACTAGAAGAAAGACAGATTAGGGAGAGAAAGAGTAAGAACAGAGAAGCAGAGAAGGAGAAGAAGTAGAGAGAAGGGAGAGATAGAAGTTTAGAGAGAGAATGAGAATTGTTTGTATATTCATTAATTGCTCAACTCTCGGTTACAATACTGAATTTATACAAAATTGAGTAACTAACTATGCCTAGGTGGCATTAAGGACAAAAGAGCAAAACTGCCTTTATTCTATTCATAACTACCTTTATTCTATTGAGCTATTAACCTATTCAATACCTGATACATTACTATGTTCGTATTTGAACTGGATGATGTTCATATAGTTGGTAAAATATTTTTCAATGCATCTGCAATTTGGTGGAAAACTGAAATGATAATTTGATTCAGGAATTGATATTTATGACTGTTATTAAGCAATACTACTGGAAAGAGTACATTTCTGTTACTTTGATTTTTTAATAGTGTCTAATAATAGTATTTTGATAACTAAAGATATGGTTATGTTGTAAGCATGTAAATGAGCATTAGAATTTCATGATGAAAATGTGCTCAGAGTGCCCATGTGTGCCAAAGGGCACTGCATTTTGCAGTACGCCTTGCTCAATTTTCTTGTTCTTTAAAAAACCAACAGCAGTATATTTATTATTTTCAAAAATCTCACTATTAAGTGTATTTTATTGTCATCGCCATGTTCATATTTGAACTGGATGATGTTCATATAATTGGTACATGAATTTCAATGGATCTGCAGTATGATGCAAAACTGTAAAAATAATTATTTGATTCAGGAATGCTATCTATGTTTATTTATTACAGAAGCAATAGGAAGATGATTATGAGTGAACGTGCTAGCAGTGAGATTTATGATGGTAACTGCAGTTGTCTGCCCTTGTCCGGCCAGGATAAAATACCGAGTCACTAGATTGCCACAATACTTTATTCTCCACATGCAATGGTTTAAGAAGAACAACTGTTTTATTGAGAAGAATCCAACCTTAGGTTAGATTTTATTGGGATTTGAATTTTATATTTAGATTCAGTGGCAAAGGCTTGGAGCTTTATTTAATCTGCACAAATTTATGCTCATTGATTTTGTAATGCAGTCAATTTTCATGTCAAGAACTTAGAACTGAAATAAGTGCTCTCTAAGAATAGTTGGTTATTCAATAAACTCTGAATGTTTTGAATCAGATTGCAAGCTTTTGTCACTGGAAGTAAGTGAGAGAATGAAAGCGAAAAGAGAAGGTGATAGAATAGATAGTGAAGGAGATGTCAAGAAGCGGCAGAAAGTTGAACAAAGCTCTCCTTCTGATTCTCCGCAAGTTGTCGAGAATCCGCTTGTTCCCTACAATGACGTTGATGACGAGGAAGAAGATGTAAAAAGAGAAAATAATCAACTACGGAAAGCTGATTAAGATAAAAAAGGCTATCAAGGTGTTGAAGATGAAGATGACGTTGAAGATGACAATGGACTGGACTCGATTCAGGAAAATCGGAGGAGCCAAACACCGCCTCGTGAAGACTGTCCTTATCTCGATACAGTTAATCGCCAGGTGAAGTATTAGCGCTTGGTTTTATGTTCTAGATGACATTTATCCCTCCTGTTTATAGGTTAATATGTTAATTCACTTAATTGGTTTACATATTTCATTGATTAGGTGTTGGATTTTGATTTTGAGAGATTTTGCTCCGTTTCTTTGTCGAATTTGAATGTATATGCATGTTTGGTCTGTGGGAAGTATTACCAAGGGAGAGGGAGAAAATCTCATGCGTATACTCACAGCCTTGAAGCTGGACACCATGTCTACATCAGTCTCGAGACTGATAAAGTGTATTGCCTTCCTGATGGTTATGAAATTATAGATCCATCACTTGATGACATACGCCATGTTTTGAACCTGAGGTCTGTCTCTCACTTATTCTAATCTGTATGTTTTCTGGGTTGTAGATTTTCGTGTGCTCTGATATACTCTTTAAGGAATGGGAAGAAATTATCTTATCTGAATCAAAGATAAGAATTCTGAGCTGTTTGCTAAAATTGGAATCAGTGCTAAATCTGCAGAATTTAGTGTCATTCAATGGTTATAATGAATACTCGAAATTAATTGGAATTTTTTTGCATCCTTCCAAAAAATTAGTAAGCTCTATATGTGCCTGGTCATGGTGCCCTTGTGGTATAACACTATAGTGTTTATTAATTTTTTGACTAACTAGGTCACTGTAGCACTGAAGTGTCCCATTTCTAGTATAATTTCATTTTTGGTTTACTCGGAGACATGAAAGTACTTTGAGCCCTATGTTGAAGGATATTTCTTTGTTCAGGTTTACTAGGGAGCAAGTTGAACAAATTGATAAAAGCAGGCAATGTTCAAGAGCCCTTGATGGATCTGATTACCTTCCTGGAATGGTATGCAACTACTCATGCTCACTCTTTGACTCTATCCACTATGCACTAAATGAATGTGCTGTGTGATGCTATTTCCTATAGTTGACATTGTTAACTTTGTGCTATGTTTTTGTATAATTTCAGGTCGGCCTCAATAATATTAAAGAGACTGATTTTGTTAATGTTACTATTCAGTCTCTAATGAGAGTTACACCCTTGAGGAATTTCTTTCTTATCCCAGAAAATTATCAGCATTGCAAATCTCCTCTTGTTCATCGTTTTGGGGAACTGACACAGAAGATATGGCATGCTAGGAACTTTAAAGGACAGGTTTGATGTTTGTGATTTGTGTTTAAACTTTAAAGTTGTTTCTTTGAAGTTTTGGGCAAAGCAATGAGCATTTTTTCTACTATTTTACAGGTGAGTCCTCATGAATTTCTCCAGGCTGTTATGAAAGCTAGCAAAAAAAGGTTTCGCATAGGACAACAGTCTGATCCTCTAGAATTCATGGCATGTCTTCTTAATACATTACATGCAGAGCTTAAAACATCGAAGAAAAACAATAGCATCATTTATGAATGCTTTCAGGTGATCATCTTTCTCTCTTCACTGGTATTACATTGCAATACAGTAAAATGTTTTCTTTTTAATCTAAAATAATCTTAGTGATACAGGGAGAGTTGGAGGTTGTGAAAGAGATTCCTCGTAAAGCTATTGCTGATGACAAAGAAAATGGTGAGGATCAGAATGGTGGGAATGAAAATGATGTTGTCTCAGAAACCTCTAAAATGCCGTTCTTGATGCTTGGACTGGATTTGCCTCCTCCACCTTTATTTAAAGATGTGATGGAAAAGAATATAATACCCCAGGTATGGTGGTTGGTTTTCAGGAGTGAGTAATGGCTTTTATTCCTCTTTCTATCTATGATCGTTTTAGTTTAGTACACTACTTAGCAGTAACCCATAGTTTTTTCTGTTATATTTCGGCTATGAACTGACTGCACCGTAAAATTTAAACAACTCAATTGCATGGTATAAAGTAATAGGGATTAACAAGCTCAAATTGTTATGCTTTGACTGACCTTTTATTTTGTATCATCTCAACCACTAGGCATCAATTCCTCTTTCTGTAATGGTGGTATCGTGTACACTTGTAAGAAGGGTTATAATGGGTTTATAATATGTGCAAGGTACTCTCATATTATGCCTATTTTAACCTAATAAGGTGGTAATTTGGAGTGTACACACATGACAATCCAGGCCATTTTGTGCTTATGTAATCCTTGTTTTTTGATTTTAATAGAATTTCATGAATCATTGTTATATTCGTTTGTGTTGCTAGTGCTGTATGATTAGATTCGGGTCACTACAAGCTAGAAGTCCCAATTAAATCTATACCGTTATGATATTTTGAATAAAAGTCTTCGGGTTGGGATCTTATTGATCCAAATTTTGTTGACACAAACCACAGGAAGAGAGAGCTCAGTTAATATTGAATAGGGTTTACGGTAAAAGATATTCTGGTAAATGATTATTAGGTTTTGTTTGCATTTCTATTGGCATTTTTAGTGTTTGATTTGTCTACTTGTCACCCCTTACTTATGTACCGTGGTTTCTCAAGGACGTGAACTCGTAGCTTTTCGCTCTTATCTTAGGTTCCTCATTTCAATATTTTGAAGAAATTTGATGGTGAGACGGTTACTGAAGTTGTCCGCCCTCGTCATGCTCGGATGAAATACCGAGTGACTAGATTGCCTCAATATTTAATTCTGCACATGCAACGGTTTAAGAAGAACAACTTTTTCATTGAGAAGAATCCAACTTTGGGTGAGCTTTATTGGGATTTGAATTTTATATGCTTGGACCTTTATTCAGTTTGCGCAACTTAATGCTAATTGATTTCTGTATTTCAGTCAACTTTCCCGTGAAGAATTTGGAACTGAAGGATTATATTCCTCTTCCAATGCCTAAAGAGAAAGAGAAGCTGTGCTCGAAGTATGATTTGATTTCAAATATTGTTCATGATGGAAAACCCAAGGAGGGTTTCGACAGAGTTTTTGCTCAGCGGAAATCCGAAGAGCTATGGTAATTGTGTTCCCTAATGTGGATGCCAGGTAAATTTGATAACAATTATCAATATAGAATACTAACATTTGTATTTTTTGTTTTCGCAGGTTAGAAATGCAGGATCTGCCTGTCTCTGAAACCCTCCCTCGAATGGTTGCATTATCAGAGGCATATTTGCAGATATATGAGCAGCAACAATAGGATTGTGAGGGAATCATTGGGAAGTATTAATCAATTTATATGATGAAAACAGAATTTCAATTTTGTACTCTAAGTGTCATGAGAAACCAGCAGAGTGAAATGCCGATCTTAGGCAGAGATTGTGATTTTAGGAAGATGTTTGATTGTCTGTTGAGAAAATAGGGCAAACATGTTCGATTGAGTGGGGGTTTTAAAGTTGTTCGGATATGAGCATGTAATTGACTTGAAACCTGTTGAGATTTAC
>CATIWQ010616642.1:0-13105 GCA_949673415.1 Euphorbia schlechtendalii | reverse complement strand
TTCTTAGCTTCAAGTTCAATTTTTTTATATGTTTCATTTACGCATGCTATGTTTCAATCAAACTTTGTATGTATATATGCAACTTATTTAAAGTTGAAGAATTTAGACCACCGAGCTATTTACTTGGTGACCACACCACCAGTAAAGTGCAAAAAATATGAGATTGTAAGTTCAATTTTTATTTCCTAAAAAATTAAATGTCATTTTTAAATATATTTTTTTTGAACAATTTTTAGTTTGAATTTGTCGGAAATATCCAGTCCGCCCATGAGTGGGTCACTCGGGGTCAAAGGATTCGATACAATTTAATTATTTGGACTAAATTGAAAAGTTATGGAACTTAAAGATTTAATTGTAAATAATCAAAAATTTAAGTACTTGATTGTAATTAATCAATTTCCATTTCATATATATATATTGAAATGTATATTGAAATGGGACGTGAGTTTTGAAGAAGGATTTCATAATTGGTTTCATTATCAATTCATTCTCATTTTCAATCATTTTCTCTCTCCCGGATTTTCGTCTTACAACAAAAACATAGTAAATTGATTGTTATCGATATTTGTTGTTGCAGAAATTGTGAATACATATCCATACACCGACGCAACGTGAGATGGATTCGACTTGATATTATGCGACGTTCTTCGATTTTGGACATACAAAAAAGATTAGATACAGAATTCATTGCCTATTTACGTTATTTTTCAGAACTTAATTATTTAATCCAGAGAAGAGTGAAAAAACTAAAATGACACTAAAAATAAACAAAAATGAATTGTATCAAATTGAATTATTAAATAATATACACCATTAAATTACTAGAACATAATTTAATGACACAATTATAATTAAGATGAAATATGAATTTAAATTGTACAACTAATATTAATATTAAAAAATTTTACAATTTGTTTTATATATAAACAAACGATATAAAGGAACCATAAAGTTAAAAGAACAAAATCTCTAAATAATAAATCTTGATGTGGGGGTTTTTTTTGGTATTATGCTTGTCACATGGACCTAGCAATTTATATCTATTTGTTTTGTCATCTTCTTAATAAATAATTCAATACACATATACAATATGAATTTATTTTTTCTTATTTCTTTTTCAGTATAATACAAATTCTCTATGAAGTTGTTGGCGTCAATATTTTTTCCATTCTATGTTCATAATATTTTTTTACACTAATTAAAGATTTTACATTGTATAATTATAACTACAATCAATAGAAAGAGATGTATATTCAAAAATGAAAAATTGATCAATAATTATATGAAATAGAAGTTTGTTTCAAATAATTAATATTTTTTTCCTAAGCTGCCAAATATGTCCATACATTGCAGATTTACTTTAATTTGAAAGATTGTGTATGTACAGCTTGAATAAATACATTTTTTTAATGTTGTTTTGTTTGAAGAGCTACTTCATCTATAACCCTAACCTAAAAAAAATAACACTTGTTATCTTAAATTTTTAAATGTGTCAATTCTTTAATGTTGTTCAGAATGCATTACTTTGTCGCTCACCGTTACGTGTCAGTTTTTTATTGATTTGATTTTCCAAAAATACCATTTTTTTAATTTTTTCTGTCTAAGCAGAAGCTAACACGTGATAATAAGGAAAACAAATTATACATTTTAAAAAAGTTTAAGAAAGTATATGATACATTTGAAAATTTAGCGTGGAAAATGCTCATATCAAACAAGTTTATAATGGATGCATTAAGCCTTGTCTCAATTCACTGACTTTCTCAATTAAGTTCACTGTTTATAGGAACCTTACTATTTTCTCCGTTGCTTAAATTACTATGCATCTTTGATGATTAAATCAAAGTAGATTTTGCTTTCAATACCATGTCACAATCTTGATATCACATGTCAAAATATCTATATCAATGATGTCATAGTTTTATTTGATGGCAGGAATATGTCATCTATGTTATAAAAGTTTTGTAGTGTAACCCAAAATGTTTTTAGTTCATATTTTTGTATTATTGGATGTTTCTTGATCCATGAATAATTGTTACATTAACGTAGATAGATCAATGTAATCTGTGTTAGAATTCACATATATAATTGATCAATTGCTCAACATAGCAAATTACTAAACAAATTGAAAGAACAACCATCATGAATTAAAAATGGAAAAAGCTCATCTTCATATTTGTTTTACTTAATAAGTGAGTATACAAGGAGAGACAAGTTGGTGAATCAACATGATAATAGTAGTGAACCTTGGTTGTGAGTGGACCCACATCTTGGCCATTAACTCAGACCTTAGTTCAACAATCTCATAACTCAATGAATGGACCCACTTTCTTCCATCATTTTCCATTAAAATTAGAAACAGTTGAAGAACCCTCTTCAGGGAGAGAGAAAGGGTTGGTTTCTCTATTTCCCATTTGGTAAAAAAGTTGCCCTCACTCCACTCTCGCCGCAGTTTCATTTTTATGCATAGTGAATCCGTAAATACGAGTTTTTCTTAGTACCCAGATGTTAAAAACCCATTTTTGATGGAGGAGTGTTGTTAAAGCTTCCATCTTTACTTTATTTCTCTCTCTATAGGTAAGCTTCAGCTCAAAGTTCTCAGCTTTACCTTTTGGTCTCTTGTAATGGTGGTATTTGGACGGTTCTTGGTTCTGGGTCTGCTTCAGTTTCTTGCAATGCAGCTCCCCCTCACCGTGGCTGGTTAGTGCATTTAACTTCCCCTTTTAATGCCCATTTTAAATTTTGACTTTTGTTGATGCTTCATTTCCTTAGTGGTTTTCATAAGGGTTTGGGCAAAAGTAGGCTGACTGCATTTGGGATTTGGTTAGTAGCTTGAATTGGTTTTCCCTTTTTCACTATGATCAGTAGAATCTGTTAGTTTTACTAGTTATGATTTATGAGATAATGGATTGCTGGTTCAACCATAAGAAATTTTGTACTAAAAAGTTTGTTGGAGGCTTGAAATTCACAAATTTTTGAATGAATTAACAAAAAAAGGTATTGGAGTTGAGGATGATCATCCAGTCAACTGGATTATAGTCAACAATTGTTTTTAATAGAGCAATTTAAGGTCCATGATTTTAGGCTTATTGATATATGGTTCCTAATGCTTTGCAGATTGCCCCTTAGATTTGAGTGCGTCAAACTTTACCCTTGCGGCTTCATTATGCTCTAACAAAGAAGACAGAGCGAAGTGTTGCCGCTATATCAATGCTCTAATTGCTATTTCCGTTTCTCGCTATGCAAATGGAACTAGCAATCTAGGGGTTGCTTCTAATGTGTCTGATATCTGCCTTGATTCTATTTCACAAACAATGGGACTACACGGTGTTCCGAAAAATGCAACAGCTTTTTGCGGGTTTGGGACGAAAATTCCCGTTAATTACGAGTGTAAAGGTCGAACAACTGTGACTCAGATGCTAGAGTCTCCAAAGTTTGGGGATGTTATGCATAATTGCAATCTGCCCCTTTCGGAGGAAAGCAGTTGCAGGAAGTGCTTAAACTCTGGTATTGTTTACCTTCATCGCCTAGTGGGAGCCGATGATAATATGACATTGAGTACTTGCCGTGACGCGACTTTCGCGGCCCTTGCTAGCCAAATTGATTATGGCTCGGCTGTTGATATGGCTACCTGTTTCTTTGGAGTTCAAGGGCTTGCCCTTCCTGTAGGTATGGCTATTCTTTTGATCTCTATCAATACATTCCGATGATTCTCATTTCCAACCATTGAATTTAGGTTGATTGTATCAAGACCCCCCTGAACTTGTTCCTAATCGCCCATTGCCCCTTGAACTTTCAAAAGTTCCAAATAACCCTGGGAACTTGCAAAAAGTGCACCGCTTTGCCCCCTCAATGCCACGTGTCACTTTCTGGTTGGTTTGATTCTTTTAAAAATTTCTCTTTCTGACACGTGGCATTGAAGGGGCGAATTGGTGCGCTTTTTGCAAGTTCAGGGGTAAATGGGCTTTTAGGGACAAGTTCAGGGGTCCCAATGCATTAGGCCTTAAATTTATGATCTGTTTTACGACACTTATTTCAGAGCCATCTCCATCTGTGCCAACTCCTGGGGCTCCTCCAAGTCCCGTGCTTGCTGCTAGTCCAAGCCAAGTTATTTTGGGAGTGACCGCAACCGAAAACCACCATCCATATCACCTGACATTAATTCAAGCTGTTGGAATTGCTGTTACAATCGTTGCTGTTGCAATGTTGATAGTCCTGATGATTCTCATTCATAGGAAACACCGCGAACTGGACGAAACTGAGAATTTAGACAAGGGCTCAGCAAAAGCCTTCCCTCCTTCTCGACCTTTGCGCAAAATTCAAGAAGGTTCATTTCTGTGCTTGATCACTCACTAATTATTTCTTACTAGCATGTATTGAACTTGTAGATTTTCGTTTGTTCACTTGTTTCGTGTAGGGCCTACATCGATGTTCCAGAAGTTCAGCTACAAGGAAACAAAGAAGGCGACAGAAAACTTCAACACAGTTATTGGACAAGGTGGGTTTGGGACAGTCTACAAGGGTCAATTTAATGATGGCTTAGTTGCGGCGGTGAAGCGGATGAACAAAGTTTCAGAACAGGCGGAAGATGATTTCTGTCGAGAAATAGAACTTCTTGCTCGACTGCATCACCGCCATCTTGTTGCGCTTAGAGGCTTTTGCATCAGAAAACATGAGAGGTGGTCTTTCTTTATACAGCTGAAAGCTTCCTTTTTCGTTTGTTAATAGAAGTTTGATGATACCAGTGTATTGTGTTTGCACAGCTGCTTTGCATAATTGAATTTGTTTTAGTAATGAAAAAGAAAAAAAACAACTAATTAAATCTGCTTATTGAATTGCAGGTTCCTGATGTATGAATATATGGAAAATGGAAGCTTAAAGGATCATCTTCATAGTAGGCCTCTCTATTTCTCACTTACAACACGATTTAAACCTTTTTAGCTCTCTATGTGATGCGAAAAACTTTTTAACTGATGGTTCTGTGCACTTACATCAGTTAAATGCCATGAAATTTCTTGTTTCTAGTTTGGAAAGTTTCCAGCTTTTACAACCTTGTATTCTAAATCACTTTTTTTTCTTTAGCTCCTGGCAGAAATCCTTTGAGTTGGCAGACAAGAGTTCAAATTGCCATTGATGTGGCTAACGCGCTGGTAATTAGAAGAATTATGTTTGCATATGTGGTTAATTGTTTCAGGCGCACTGTTTATTTGTCCCATCTGATTCTTTTTTTGTTTTTACTTCTTTAATCTTAATTGTAGGAGTACCTTCATTATTACTGTGATCCTCCTTTATGCCACAGAGACATCAAATCAAGCAACATTTTACTCGACGAGAACTTCGTTGCTAAGGTAACACATATGCCGATTTATTTTAAGCTTAATGCATCAATCACCTCTGAAGTTGTCCTGAAAAGTCAGTTGCCACCCTGAACTTGCAAAAATTGCACCTGTTTGCTCCCCCCTCTCTCAATGCCACGTGTCAGCTTATGATTGGAGAGAGAAATCAGAAAAATGACATCTTTGAACTGTCCAACCAACCAGAAACTGACACATGGCATTTGTGGGGGAAAATGGTGACTTTAAACAAGTTCAAGGGCGGCAACCAACTTTTCAGGACAACTTCAGGGGGTGATTGATGCATTGACCCTTTATTTCACCTTGTTGACTGAAAGTCTGAAACTGCATTTTAATCCAGATTTCATATTTCATCTTCCAGCTTGCAGATTTTGGTCTTGCACATGCATCAAAAGATGGTTCTATTTCGTTTGAACCAGTAAATACAGATATCAGGGGAACTCCAGGTTAGTGAAGAAACAAACCACTTGCTTGCCTAACTTTAGTATGAAATGTTTACTTAACAGAGCTAAAATGTTCGGATCATATATGGTTATCAGGGTATATGGATCCCGAGTATGTGATAACTCAGGAACTAACGGAGAAGAGTGATGTATACAGCTACGGGGTTTTACTATTAGAAATAGTAACTGCAAGACGAGCAATACAAGACAACAAGAATCTCGTAGAATGGTCTCAAACATTCATGACATCAGAATCTAGACTGCCCGAGTTGGTGGACCTGCGAATCCAATATTCCTTTGACTTGGACCAGCTTCATACCATCGTGACTATTGTGAATTGGTGCACCCAAAGAGAAGGAAGGGCCAGGCCTTCGATTAAACAGGTTCTCAGGCTTTTGTACGAAAGCTCTGACCCAATGCACAGCGGGTTCTTACAAGCCGTAGAAGACGAAGAATATGAAGGAAGCGAAGGAAGGGGAAGGAGAAGTAAAGGGAAAATGCATAGAAATGATGCCGCCTTTCATAGCGGAGATGGAAGATATCTCGCTTCTTCTTCAAGCACATCGAGATCTTATTGTAGCAGAAGCTTTCTCCTCGAAAATGGCTCTCCACAGTCTCCCCCGAATGGTCTTTCTGTCTAAGTTTGGCCACATTTTCCTTGTTCAAGACTTCAATTGCTGATTTTTGTGGCTTCTACTATTGGTTTTGCCAAGTTGACAGGTAAAAAGTTATTTTTATTTTATGTACAACTCAATCACTTGGCGGTTATATAAATCACTAGTTGGATAAGAAAGGGAAATTGTAAAAGTAAATTATTTTTGGTTGATGTTTCATATAAAATTTATTTTCTTCCCACCTGGATTAAGATAAACTAGATGTAGTAATTAGCATTGATTATGCAAATTTCTTTAAATATTTTTATAAGCAAGACCGAGTTTTCCGTCCAATTTCTGCGAATCTTTATCGAAACAAAGATTTTATATTAAGAATCATTGGGCAGCAATGGATATTTTTTTTTAATTCGGGCGGCTGAAGTAAAAAGCGCAGTGAGCAAAAGTTAGAGAAAATTCTGTTTTCTGGCTCTTTATGATATATTGTTGCTGGCCGGCTTAGAACATATCTAAGCCTTTCCAACTTATTGCCTTATTGATGATCTTAGAATATGCCTTGTTTTTATTTTACAATGAAATCTGACTCTTTTTGTACTTATTTGGCTGAACTCTGTATATTTGAGATCTTTGCAAGCTGAAGTTCTCACTCCTAACATTCATTGACCTGTAAAAATGGTTCAGCTCATTATTTATGCCCTTGTGCTTATTTTGTTCCTCTTTTCGGTTTCTCACTTATCATATGCATCGATTGCTCGTAAGGCCTATATTGTCCACATGGACAAGTCATTCATGCCTGCTTCGTTTTCTTCCCACCACGATTGGTACATGTCAACATTATCATCCTTGTTGTCAAATGACGATGTACCCCCTATACATCTCTACACTTACAAGCACGTGATGGACGGCTTTAGCGCCGTGCTATCGCAAGATCATCTCGACCAACTAGCCGAATTGCCAAGTCACATTGCCACCTTTCCCGAGTCGTTCGGCCATCCCCACACGACTCGCACGCCGAAATTTCTCGGCTTGAACAGAAACTCGGGATTGTGGCCGGCCGGCAAGTTCGGCGATGACGTCATTATCGGTGTTCTTGACACCGGGATTTGGCCCGAAAGTGAAAGCTTTAGTGACAAAAACATGCCACCCGTACCTAATCGTTGGCGCGGGATATGCGAAACTGGAGTAGAATTCAACACGAGTAATTGCAACCGAAAACTTATCGGGGCTCGAAAATTTAGTGAAGGGATGAAGCATTACAAGCTAAATTTATCGACAACTGATGACTACGACTCTCCAAGAGACTTTAAAGGCCATGGTTCGCACACATCGTCGACAGTTGCAGGGACTTGGGTACGAAATGTCGACTATTTCGGGTATGCTAAGGGAACCGCTGCGGGAATCGCCCCATTGGCTAGGGTAGCCATGTATAAAGTGTTGTTCTATAGAGAGGACAACGACGATTATGACGCTGCCGCAACTGATGTGCTGGCCGGCTTAGATCAAGCCATAGAAGATGGTGTGGACATCTTGTCGCTGTCGTTGGCTTTCTTCGAAACGCCGTTTTTCGAGAACCCGATAGCCATAGGAGCATTTGCAGCCTTGAGGAAAGGGATATTCGTTGCGTGTTCTGCAGGAAACGGCGGCCCCCATGGATATACGATGTTCAACGGAGCTCCTTGGCTAACTACGATTGGTGCGGGAACCATTGATCGCCATTTTGGAGCTCGTATAACACTCGGAGACGGGACAATCACTGTTATGGGACAATCTTTCTACCCTGAAAATCTGTTCGTCTCGAGAATTCCCGTTTATTTCGGACATGGAAACCGAAGCAAAGAACTCTGCGATTCGGGGTCGTTGGATCCTGAAGATGTTTCTGGAAAGTTCCTCTTCTGCGACTATGATAATGAAACACTGATGTTTCGATTTCGACAGCAATCTGAAACAGAACGGTACGGTCCAGATCTTGCGGGAGCTATTGGAGCAATCTTCATCGACGATGATGCGGAATTCGAAGACATCGACGACTTTTATCAGCCAATCGTTTTCGTTACGACAAAAGACGGACAACTGATAAAGAATTACATACTCAACACTATAAACGCAACGGTTACCGTTGAATTCGGGAAAACTATACTAGGTATAGAACCAGCACCAAAGGTGGCATTTTTTTCCTCTCGAGGGCCCGATCTAAGATCCCCTTGGATCCTGAAACCTGACATTCTAGCTCCCGGGTACCATATTTTAGCAGCTTGGGTTCCCAACAGGGCTTTCGCGCCGATTCGTGAAGACGACTATTTAGTCACAGATTACGCGATCATTTCCGGGACATCAATGTCATGCCCTCACGCAGCTGGTGTAGCCGCGCTACTGAAAGCCACGCACCGTGATTGGAGCGCGGCTGCTGTCCGATCAGCGATGATGACCACAGCTTACGTTCGGGACAACACGGACGGTGTGATCGTAGATATGACCACGAGAGTTGCGGGCACTCCTCTCGATTTCGGGGCGGGCCACCTGGACCCCAACAAAGCTATGGACCCGGGGCTAGTTTACGATCTCGAGGTCGACGATTACATTAACTATCTATGTGCATTGAACTATACCAGGCAGCAGGTTCAGGTTATAGCTGGCACATCAAACTATACTTGTGGTAAAGCTAGTTTGGATCTGAATTATCCATCTTTCATGGTCATATTGAATAACACGAACACAACTACATTAACGTTCAGGAGAACGTTAACGAGTGTGGTTGATACTGCTTCTGTTTATAATTCGATCATTGAAGTTCCTCCCGGGATGAAAGCTGTCTTGGAGCCGTCAGTGCTGAGGTTTTCAGGTAAATATAGTAAGGCCGAGTTTAATCTGACGGTGGAGATCGATTTGGAAGTCGATGGCGTGACTCCGCAGAGTGATTATTTTGGAAATTACGGGTTTTTAACATGGTATGAGGCTAAGGGGACACATATAGTTAGAAGTCCAATTGTTTCTGCTATTGCAGCTGCAAAAAATCCTTGAAATCATCTGTTTGACTGAACTTCATAGAAGCAATAAACTAATCCCTCCGTTTTTTCAAGTCTATTTAATCAAAATATGAAAATATGAAATAGTAATTCATTTCAATATTTCATGAAAATCCAAAATTGTAATCCACTTCAATATTTTACGATACTTTTCCATCTTTCTTCCATATATACCCTTATTTACTCTTATTATTTCCATAGTATTAAATGCAGTTTTTAAGACATTAAAAATATATTAGTACTAGCATGTCCTTATTAATTGTTTTAATAAAAAAAATGTGTAAAATGATTACTAAAAAAAGGAGGTAGTATCAAATATCGAAGCAGATGAATTATATCTGCGTATATCATGTCAAGTTCGAGGCAAACTTATGTAGTCACCAACATTCTAGAAACCCCTGAGAAAAAAACTATGCGCCTCAGTAACGTTAACAATAACCTGCAAGTTTTTTTCTAAATTAAGGCAGACATCTAAAATTGAATAAAATGTGCAATTCTAAGAAAACATATTCAAAATTTGACAAACAATAAGCATAGACATTCTTTTTTTCTTGAATTTCCAGATCTATAAAAGTTTGCAAGAAATCAAATACTGAACATTAGTATATTGATCAGTCACAATGACACAGGCACAGAGGCTTACATGGTACTTCCAAAAAACAAGAATTAATCCATGTTAGAACAGTTTTTTTTTTAATATAAAACTACAAACGTGATCCAGCCTCTTCCACCATTTATGAAACTAACATAACCGAAAATATGCCAAAAAAATCGTTACTTACTCTAACTAGCCACCAACCGCAGCAAGGAACTTCCTCTTGCTTACCGGTTCTTCGTGCAAGACCACCACATCACTAACCTTGTTAAAAAGGTCCTCCAGCTCATCCACACCAAAGCTTCGATAATCGAGGTGTTTCTTGTATCGTTGCTGATATATCGCCTCGAAACTACCCAGGAATATCCGACATGAATAGCTTACCAAAATTTCCTGCAACTCGTACTTAAACTGCTCGACGTTTCGATCAACAGCGCATTGAGTTGTTACATTGTTTGTCTTACACTGACTCTTCTTGTCCTCCTGTTCCTCAACGACTGGCCTTTCCTCGTCTGAGAACTCATCAGAGGACCCGCCAGCTGGCGCATTATCGAAATTACCCTCCTCGTTAGTCCCTTTTCCTTTCTTGTCCCTCCTCGCCAAAATAATAGGAGGAGCGCTTGGGCTTGCTTTGAAGTTTCGAAGGTAGACGAATTTCTTTTGCCCCTTACCATCTACTGCCAGCACATCGCTCATTTTCTTGAAAAGATTGACCATTTTAAGTGCCCCGTATTCCGACACATATAGAGGGCGTCCGAATAATTTCTGATACTCGGAAGGAACACGTGTAAAAGGCATAATACCCCCTGAAAGTTCGAGCAACTTTACAAGCTGTAATTTCAAGCCATTTATGTCTCCAGGCTGGACCCACATGGTTGAGTGGTACTGTTCGTCGTACAAAACAGAGCTCGATCCAACCTCATTCATGCCAGATGGCAGACTCAGAGACCTCACGCTCGAGGGAAAACAAGAACTACTGTTACATTCAGACAAAGAGTGTGATACTAAAGAGAAATCCCTTGCGTTATAATAGCTTTCTGAAAGTCCTCGATATACAATCGCCTCTTCTTCTGCTTGACCTTCGAGATTGTCGTTAATATGGCACACCGTGAGATATCCTGCGATTTCATGAGGAGGCATTAGAGACTTGATCGGCGGGACAAAGCCCTCGCCACGAGCTACACTAGGCCAGTCCCAAACGAACTTCCCGGCATTGCACAGAGCAGATGACACTCCTACCCCTGAAGGGATGACGAGGATCACGGTGTATCCACGCTGGCCGAGAATGTGGAGGGCAGGGGAGAAATCGACGTCCCCCGATATGAGCATGATCGACGAAGGCGGTGGATTATCAAGGGCGAAAAGGAACATGTCGACTAAAATTGCCTTATCGGCAGCGTCCTTTCTGCCGTTTGGTACATCGATGAGTTTAACTCCGGTTCTTTGACACCCCTCTCTGAGTCGCCTCGGGAAGGCGTTAAAATCGCCATATGCGGAGAATAATATTACAGCGCCTTTGATTACTGGATGAACTCGTAAGGCCATTCTGATATTACCAGCCACATCTTCGGGGCGCACATCACTTGGAACAGGGCAGTTCTCGATGTCCCAAAGGATAGCCACGGGACCATCCAATGAGGTTCTAATTTGCGGGGTTACTGTTGGTTGGACTGTGTTCATGTTCGGTTCGGCTAAAATCATTCCCCTTTGTTCAGATGGATCAGAAGGCACCATTGACATTGATGGATTTGCATTAGCCATATCACTTATTGAGCTATTGTTAAAGAAGATTACTATTGATTCCTGAAAATACAGAAGAAGAATATGAATTCGCTGCACAAACAAAGATAATCATTGTTTAATTTGAAAAGAATGAAACCAACTTGAGACTACAAACCTGCCCAAGCCATTTAAGCAATCAGACATGTGGACACAATATCAAAGGCAGGTTGAACGAACAAATTTGCTTCACTTTCTCTAATGATACAGTAAATCAAATCCCTAACCACTATTGACATAATAGCAAGCAAATCATGCTCTAAAAGTTAAAACTTGAAACCCAAAGCTCTAATTCCAGGATTCTGCATTTGTCATGAGTGCAAACTTTTCTGTACACTTGCAGCCTTAATACTATGAAGATCACATTGCAGAAACACTATAAACACAGTGAATCGAAAATCAAACAACAAAGAACCAACTTCACAGAGCGGAAAGATATGAATTTTGTTACAGATATCACAACAATAAACAGAGGAAAACATAAGCTCTACCCAATTCACGAACAATAAGCAGTCTAGATTGTAAATTTGTAATTGTCATTTTAAAAAAACTGGATTAGCATAATAGCATCTAAAATTCAAGGATGAAGCAGGAAGAGATAACATGTCCAACCAAAGCTATATACAAGCAATTCACACAAAATATTAAAAACAAATTCAGCTCGATACAGCAGATATACTAATCAATACCCTGTCTTGTACAGAGTTCCAAAATCCAACAAACTCATCAATCAACTATGTTCAGCATTTTACAGCACAGAAAACAGAGCGCGCCAAATAATCGCAGAGACGAACCAACTGTAACACAAGTCAACTACAAAAATCGGCAATCCGAAAGCAGAAAAGGGTACCTTACGCAAAAAGCATAATCGTTGTCAAAGACAAGTCCAAGTCCAGGAAGAAACCGACAAACTATCAGATCCTGAAATAAGAAGCAGTATCCCTAATATTTCGATCCAGTAAAGGATTCAGATACAAAACCCAGAAGATCGGCAATGGATAATCGAGAGAAAGGGGGAGCTGAACCTTGGTAGGAAGAAAGGAGTTTTGATTTATTATCTTGTTGTTTTTCCTGAGTTGTACTTCTATTATGGGTAGAAGATTTTGATTGTGAAGAGAAGTACGAAAGTGGGATACTGGAAAAAATGGCAAGAATTGAACTTTGTAAACTGACAAAGACGGAAAATGGAGGATTTAGGAGTTTTTCTTTGGGTATTGCAGATTTGGGCTAATTGCTCCATTTTTAGCCCAATAAGCAAAAATGGGAAAAACGGGCGAAAAGAAGAGCCGACATTGACTTACTC
>CATIWQ010616598.1:0-41899 GCA_949673415.1 Euphorbia schlechtendalii | reverse complement strand
GCTGAAAAAATATATATGTAGTAGTATATTTTTATTATTTGTGTGTATTTTAAGTTAGTGTGGTTTTAAAATAAAAGAAATTTTTTTGGATTTTTGAACAAATTGAGATCGCGACTTATATCGCGCTCGTGAATCTAGTTGTCGAAACTAACTATTTCTATATGGAGAAAGTCACGATCGTGACTGTCTTTCACGATCGTGACTGGTGCAATTTTACAGCAATTATTGCTGTAACGGCTCTATTTTCTAACGGTTATAATTGTATATATTTGTTAAAATAGCCATTATTACCGAATTTCGTACATATATAACTGTTTTCCTAATTGATTTTCACAAATCAATCACTCTTTTACACAACTACAATCTTTTGCAAACAAGTTTTCTCTGTTTTTTCCAAATCAAACACAAATCCTTCTTTCAATTTTGAATTCAATGGCCCCCAAGAAATCAGTAGCAACCAAGGGGGAAGAACAAATTGGTCAACCAACAAAGCAAGTATGGATGCCCTTTTCCCATATACGGTGATGAAGAAATTGAGCGGTACATATGGATAAAAAACTTTGAAATCCAAGGTACACTAATTTATGATCCTACTTTTGCAATTGATGCTGGGATTCATGCGGAAGTAGAGGAAAATTTTTCGTTATTTGGGTTGGAAAGCTTCGTGAAAATGTGTTTCCAGTTTAACGAGGGATGGGTTCTTGAGTTCTTGGTGACAGTTCAGGAAGATGGGAACTTTTTGAAAAGGAAATTCAGAAATGAAGGGGAGGAATATAAGTTTACTTTAATGGATTTGATTAAGTGGTTTAATTTGGGAGAAACTTATGAAGAGATCGAAAAGGAAGAAAATTATGATTTAACGAGTGTTTGGACTGAGTTAATGGGATTGGATCGATACAATGTCAAAAACTCTTCCTATAAAAACATTCAAAGCAATAGCCTTCTTTACATCCATAAGTTTATTTCTCAATGTCTATTCTTCCGACACGAAACTACAAAAGTGTCGATGAAAGATTTGGTTATATTGGAGTGCGCGGTTTCACAATTAAGGCTAAAGTTTTTGATGTACGTGATAGAATCCATCACTAGTCTTACTACACATAAAAAGTCTAGAGTTAGAGGTGCAAATATGATTTGCGGAATTATTTTGGGAGCAAAGAACCAACTACCATACCAATATAGTCCAAGAGAGAGATTCAACTTTATGGGAGGAATTTACTTGAAGAGAGCGGGGTTAGTTAAAGAAGACGAACGAAGATTTACGTTATACCGTATGGGGTAAGGGTAAGGAAGCTAAGATCGACAGATGGATCTACTTCTCGAGAAAACCAACATGATGAAGATATTGAAGAGGTTCAAATCGGAAGTAGTGAGGCAAGACAAACTTCTTGGAGTACAAATGAAGATACTTGGAAGGAAAGTTCGTCAAAGATTTCGATCAAGCATGCCTAGATATAGCCTCCATACAGCAAGATGTTCATCAACTAACAAAATCCAACATTTCTTTGAACCGCAAGTTGAATACATACTTTAGAATGAAGAATATGGATATCTCACCGAGTCCTCCAAATTCAAGCTCAGAAGAATAAAATTAACTGGTTCTTATAAAATATCTCACAATGAGGACATTATGTTCTTTAAGTGTAAGGGGACAATTGTAAAAAAAATCCCAAAAATAAAAAAAATAAAATTAAAAAAAAATGAAGAATATGAAAATTTTTCTTGATTTTGTGTTATTTATACATTATCCATGCCTATACTATACTAACATATGTTCCAAAGTTATTGTGAGTGTTAGGTATTACAAGTTTGATGTAAGAGCAAATTTCGAACAAAATTTTTGTTTCATCTTTGAGAGCACGTTGAGAGTGTGGGTGCTTATATTACAACATTTAGCATTTGGCAAGGATGAGTGATGAGTAACATTCAAAAGTAACATTCTACATAAGTTTTGATATATATTTCAATGCAACATGAATTAGTATAAGTTATATAGTTTTAGTTTAATTCTACCGATAAGTTAGTAGTGGAGTATTATCTAGTTGTGTTCTTACTATGAGTTTTATATGCTATTCTTGAATAAGTCCTATAAGTATTGAGTATGTTTAAAGTGTTGGGAAACTATAGCGATAATACTTTGAAGTGAATAATAAAGGATGAGGGTATTAAGAGTGAAAAATCAAAAGAAAGAGAGGATAAACAAAGAGTTATGCAAAAAGGTGAGGAATGGTACGGAGCGGAAACTGCAATCATTCAATGAGTGAAAAAAGAAAAGTAGCATAGCAAGAAAAAAGTACAAATCTGTACTTAAAAAACACATGCTTAAAAAGAAAAAAATGAGAGAGAGTGGTATGAAGCATAAAATGCGCCACTAAAAAAGGGGGAGAGTGGTATGGAGCATAAAATGCAACCACTAAGAGTGTTTTTAGCATCCTAGGTTACCTAAAAATGCCTTGAGATCAATCTTTTCAAAGTGTGCTCCCTTTGTCCTTTATACTTTATACTATGCTTAAGAGAAGGAATATTCAAGCAAGCATATAACACTTATATGAAGACGCGATTCGGTTGACCCTCCATTAAGAGTAAAGGTATGCAACTAGACTATATAAATTGCACATTACTAATTTGTGGGATTTTCTAACTTTTACTTGAATCTTATGCAACGTGGGAATTTGATACTCACTACAATAGTCTTTCGCCAAATGAGGTACGAACTTGAATACTAAATTATACACTTCTGTTGTTTTTACCTTGAGGACAAGGTAAAAGTTAAGCGTGGGGGTGTGATAAGTGTATAATTACACTTATCATCATGACATTTTCAATCATAAAACGATATGGTTTAGAGTCATTTTATACTTCATATAAAAGATTTCACATGGTATGTAGTTGTTTTTTATGCAAATGCAGAAACTAAGTGAATCTTGGGAGTAAAATGATCGAAAGTATAATTCTATGTAAAAAGAGTGAAAAAAGTGCAAAAAGATGCTTGGAACACAAGGATTTGACTTAGGATCGAAGTTGTCAAAGATCGGCAAAGTTGCAAAGAAGAATCATGAAGAAATAACATTTCACGATCGTGACACCTATTCGCAGTCGCGACTTGTCACTCTTCATAATCAGAAATCTGCTAACTAATGTTCACGATCACGACAAGGGATTCGCGGTCGTGACTTGTGACGGTTATTGGTTATCTCTTTTCAACTACCAACCACCGGATAAAAAAGATCAACTGCCATCAACTACCAAATGAAAAGACACCGTTTTTAAGTCAACCAATCATGAAAAGGTGCCTTTGCATTGTGGATAAGGATAAGACTTTGCATCCAATCAAAATGAACTGATGTAACCCTTCACCAATGGACACGACTCTCCGTTTGGATAGACGCAACCCTTCATACTCTATAAATAGGGTTCAAACTCAACCAATTTCGTATTTGGTGATGTTGTGTGGAAAAATAGTGCATAGATAGAGAGTAGAAATTGTATAAATTTTGCTACGTTCAAAGTTATAACGAGAAAAATGTATAAGTGATTCGATACTTATTTGATCACTAGATTTCTCCACAAATTCGAGCGATTGTTGTATGAGTGTAATTGCAAAGCATTTATAAATAAAAGTTCTCGTTCTTCAACATTCTTATATTCGAGATTCACAAAGAATAGCATCCTAGTGGAGGTTCTGTACTAGTCGAGACCGAATTCAAAGTAGATACATGAATTGCGGGAATCGACAACTCCCATTAAAGAGAGGATACGATTTGATCAACTTTATCTTTCACTTGCATACCTTACAACTTTACTTTATTTTCTACTTATACTTATATTTAAAAGTTTATGATATGTCTATGTGTCGTAATGAGTATTTCATCTTTCGTCATTTATATTAATCAATTTATATGCTTTTGAGTTAACTTTAAGAGTGATTTTGGGGTTAACAAGATTGTGTATAATCATTGGATCTGTGATTATAATGCTGTTTAGTGAGCCACTATTTTTGGAATGGTAACTTGCTAAATATGGCTATGTGAGAGCGACCTGTACTAAGCATAGTAATATTGTTATCCAGGTTTTTATAAGTGTCATAATTCGTTTACCCTAGACATAGAAAAGTCCTCTCATGTGTTGTTCTGCAGTGAATTGTTGAATATTAGGTCGTCTAGAACCGTATTTTTTGAAGTTATCTAGTGTATGAAATATTCTTGATGATTTTGCATGTTTTTCTCTGTTAAACTTGTTCTTAGGGAATATCTATATAGTTTATATCATCTCTAATCTTTCATACATCTATCCATTCATCCATCATTCCAACCCTCCAATATAAATTATCTTATTTTCTTTTGTTCCGTAACTCTAGTTGGTCCTTAAAACCGAATTCCTTCCCTGTGGGATCGATATCTTTTAAAACTATATCGAAACTGTATACTTGCAGTGGTCACCATTTTTCTATTTTGATAAGCAGTACTGACAACACCTGTTCGTATTTTGAACTTTTAACTTATCAGTAGCCGAGTGGGGAATAAGGTTTTTGGCTTCATTATAGAATATAAGACCTCAGAGTTAGTAATGTCAAAACCTTGCGATCAAGTTTTTAGCATCGTTGCCGGGGATAAGTCTTTCGAAACGAGTATAGCCAAAATTTGTGATCACTTGTTCTAGCTTGAGCCAAACCTCGCGGGTTGTATGGGAACCAATAACTTGCGGTAAAAGGGCTGGAGTTATGGAGTGATATATCCATGTAAGGACATGCTAGTCTTGACAGAACCTTAGTATGTGGGCTGTATTGGGCTAGTTGTCAATGAGATGGGTGGCTAGAGCAGAATCTGAACCATCAATATGAGATTGGAGACCGCTGCCTACAATCATCGTGCTGAGAATCATTTTCCACAAGATAAAATTAGTGGAGTCCAACTTTTTCGGCATTTGGTGAGGAAAGGAGGGCGTGGTTGCTGTATTCGAAGAAGTAAGCATCATAGAAAGAGCATCGAACTGAGTTCCGATGATGGTCATGGTGACAGAAAAGAAGTAATCAGCGGTCGAGATACACAGGATAATCAACATGCGACTGATACCAAGAAGAGCCGTATATTTGGGAGAGTTCTCTACTTTACTGAGTTAGAGAGAATTGTATTTATATGTTAGGGTTTAGTATATAATTACATAAGTAACCTTTCAACATCATAATATTAAGGCTTAATACATCCCCGGCCTCCTTAACTTGGCATGTATTCTACGTGGGTTCCTCCAACTTTAACTTGTGAAAACCAGCCCCCCTAACTTGGCAAAAGTGTTCATTTGACCCCCCCCCCCCCTCTGGATGACATGCCCTGTTTAAAAGCGGGTAATGAAATTCATGCGTTGTGACGTGGATGCCATGCAGGTTAGAATTGTCCACCTTAGCGACACGTCATTAAAAGACAAAAAAGTTCATCTCAGACGTTTAAACACAAGAGATGAACTCTTAATCTCTTCAACAGGACATTGAAAATTTCCAACTCCACACTTAATCTTTTGAGCCACCATTGTTAATCCTTCATTCTCTGTTAACTTTTAAATCCCTAATCAAAGCTTTCAAATACCATTGCTAAGTTTCAAAGCCTGAATTCCTGGAAATCGTAAGTCAGAAAGCAAAGTTGGAAGCCCTAAAATTTTGGAAATCAAAATCGAAGAGAAAGTTAGAGATCAAAATGGAAAAAGATACATGCCATGTGGTATACTTTGAGATAAAATACAAATGTGGTATAATTGGGTAAAAAGATATAAATGGGAAAAAACTGAATAGGTGTTCATTTACATATTGGGTAAAAAGATATAAATTAAAAGAAGATAATTTATATAAGATGTTCATTTACAATTTAGGTGCTGTAAAGCGGAATAGGTGTTGATTTTAAAGCTAACTTATGTTGGTAATTTTTTTTGCTAGCAAGAAAATGGTTGACATGTTATTCTCTATTTGCTTAGATCAAGGAAGGCAACTAGTTGTGAATGATGGAGTTATGGTATATAAGGGAGGGATAGTGGAGGAGGAGAGGTGGGTTGATGAGGATGAATTAAGTAGGTTAGAAATTCTACGGGTAATTTGGGAACTAGGATATGAATTTTGTGGGCCAATTTACTACAAAAAAGTAGATGGGAGCTTTATTGAATTGTGTAGTGATTTGGATGTCACTAACTATGCTGCTTCTATAATTAATGATGACAAGAAGCTGTCTATGTGGATTCCCCTTATGATGAAATGGCATAGTGGATGAGGGTGGAGGAAGAAGATAGGGGGGCCCACACACTTAGGAAAACCATAGAATTGGTGGCTAATATGTGTATAAAAAGAATAACTAAAGAGGAGGTGGTTTTGACCGAAAACCAGGCTAAATCTCATGATATTGAAGAATCTAAAAACTCAGGCTCAGATAGTGAGAGGGCTATTGAAGAATCTGCAAGTGAGGCTAATGATGATGAGGTCATAGAAGAAGATGATGTTGAAGGAAGTGAAGTAGAAGCTGAGGTCAAAGAAGCTAGGAAGGTGACTAACAAAGCAAGAGTGGAGATGGCAAGAAAGAAGAAAGAAGCAGCTCAAGATTAGTTAATCAAGCTAGGGCCAATGGGAATAGATAAGGGGCTAGAGAGTTACATTAGATTTGGAAACTCTTACAATGGGCTATTGGCTAGAGATGAGGAATATATAGACAGCTCAAATGTAGACAGTTTTGCATCTGATGGAGATGATGAAACTGATGAAGTTGAAGAAACTAGGAGGACAAAGACAAGTAGGGTTCACTATGATCCAAAATATAAAGAGCCTCTATGGGAGTTGGGAATGGTTTTTGAGTGTGTGAATCAATTCAGAGAAGCTATTGTGTATTATGCTATTAAGAAAGGAGTGCAAACTTATTACCAACAAAATGAGAATCACTGAGTGAGAGTGAGGTGCTCTTTTGTCGATGAGAAAGAGAATAACAAGTGTCATTGGCTTTTGTATGCAAGTATAGAGAAGAAGAGTAGAAATTTTGTGGTCAAGAATTACCATCCAGTTCATGTTTGTGTGAGGCAGAACCAAATCAATTACTGTAATGCCCAGTTTCTTGCAAAATATTTTAAGGACTTCATAACAAAAAATCCACATGTTAAGGTGTTGATACTACAGGATGAGGTGAAGAGAGAACTGCAGTTACAAACTTTAAAGCATATGTGTAGAAAAGCAAGGTCTATAGTTGAAAGTGCAATGGTTGGTGATTATAGAGAGGAGTTTAGGAAGATTTATGATTATAGAGATTGTATTTTTAGTAGACAAACACAAGGAGTACTTGTGAAATTGATGTATATACAGAAGTGGAGGAGCCTGGGAAGCCAATAAAGCATTTATTCAAAGGCATGTATGTTTATTTTTCAGTAATGAAAGAGGGCTTTAGTGAGGGTTGTCACAAATGCATTGGGTTAGATGGATGTTTTCTCAAGAGGGTGTTGTGAGCACGGGATTTTACTCCCGACTCACAAGTTTGATGATGAAGCTGTAATTTTTCACTTATTAGCATTTCACATTTTGCATGGTCCTGAAATTGCCCGGAAATCATCGGCTTATTTCTTTAGACATCTTTTCCCTTTAAACAACCCAAACCAAGAAAAAAGCCAACTTGTACATTCCATATCGTTAACGATATTATCCAATATCGTTAACGATATCATTTTGGCAGACCGACCAAAACTCCAATTTCTCCATTTTTTAATGAAAACAACTTATCATTCCACACCAATTCCAGAAATTCTCCACTTAGCAGCCTCCCTAAATAACATTCAATCCACTTAGTCAATAATGGTGGGGAAGAAAATAATGGAGGAGACAAAATAAGTGGGTGAGCCACTACACCAAGAAAGTGGACTTTTGGATTGAAGGGAGCCCATAAGGGCCGGATTTTTCAGCAAAAGAAAGGGGAGGAGCTCAAATTTTCTAGCAAAAAGGAGGAACAAGCAAAAAGCCAAGTATAGAGCTCTCACCAAAGAAAAAAACTGAAAAGTCACAAGTTTTAGTTTTTCAAGTGTTTTTAAGCCTAAATATAAGGGAAGAAGGACTCCTACCTCCTAAGTATAGCGAAAGTTATTATCGTTTGAAGTTTTGGATCTTGTTTTTGCTATTTTCTACTATTTTCTGTGTTTTCATGCAGGTCTGGAAACTCGATATCGTTAACGATATCACCTGATATTGTTAACGATATCACCTAATACCGTTTACGATATTGGCCCTAGAAAAATGCAGTTTTGCTTTGTTTCGCTCCGTTTCGAATCGTTTAAGCTCGGAATGACCCACTGAGACTCTTCTGAATTTAGAAATGCATCATTGGGGGTAACAAACCTCCAAATTGTAATTATTTAGAACTTATAAATTATTTATTAATGTATTAATATGTTAATTAAGGTTCGAAGTAGCAACGAAAGCGCTTCGAGCAATTCATATCGATATCGCTCTTCACATGGAAGTCGTTAACGATGTGAATGACATCGTTACCGTTGTTAACCCAAACGATGACTATATTATGCATGTTTGGCCTAAATTTATCTTTCTAAATATTGTTTTAGGTTACCCACATGAAGGGATTAAAACACTTTCAAGGATAACAGTCCTCACCACATTGCCATATGGTCATTTTCACTAATAAAATCGATCCACATACGTGTAAATAAAAATGAACCATTTTTTATTTTAACAAACTTTAAACCGATGACATTTTAATTAGGCCACACGAGCCTCGCTAAAATCAAATCGAACATACGTGATATACCTTATGCTAACCTTTGTGGATGCAAGCTAGATGTATGCCTAGGGATTTATCTTCCTTCGGGTATTGCAAGTATTTTTACGGGAATTGTAATTAATAGATTAGGCAGGCGGTTGCATCCCCTGAGTTTTGTAATTTATTAATTTACTTTTTCGCATTTACTTAATGCTTGACGCATGGATTTACTACTTTCCACATATGCGTTAAATCATGCACTTCAAACTCAAAACGACTTAAGTGTGAATATGCACAATTAAGAGAACATGGTTTTTTGTAGATGTAATATAATGTGATTCAATAAGAAATAAGCAACTTATCCCGAACCCAAATCTCTATGTCTTGGTGGGCTGTCCCCGGACGTTAAGCCTCACAAGACTCTAATTCCTAGAAAGAGCTAATCCAGGTGACGATTCCACACTAAGAGATGGTAGAATTTGGGTTCGACCCGATCTGAATAAATGTTTTCGCCTTCTCTTCAAAATCTTTTCCCGGGTCACCGACCCGGTGCACATCTTTTTCAAACACCCTAGTGGACCGCGCGCTCTCTGCCCACTACTCCGTATCATCTGCTCACAGTGGCGACTCCGCTGGGGACTTTTCTAAAAACTTGTTTTTCAAAGGTTTTAGATTTTGGATAAGTGCCGAAAATTATTGATCACATTATTCCGTTTTTCTCTTAATTATGGCATATTCATTCTGAAGCATATGCATTAGATGGCTTAGCCTTTAAGATTAGGGTGCCCTATTTTACCAAGAAGCTTGTAAAAGTATACTTCGCAACCCCCTGGTGATCGAAAGAACTTAGCGAGTGGATCACTTGTTGCCATATCGCATGTACCTCCCTCGTTCTCACCTATTTGGGGAGAGGCTTGGAGTGTATCTTAGTGCAACAAGAACCTTCTACATCAATAACCCATTTACAACCCTCATGTAAATAACCCATGGACATTTTCCCTAAGTTGTTACCCCACAAACGACCATGCATTATATTTGCCTGCAGGTGCGCTCCTTAGTATCTTCATGGTACTAAGATGAACCAAACTTAGGATAGAGACTACCCAAAATCCTCATACGCTGTAGACATATGGTTGGAAGTGATATGTTGTATGCTATGTGCTATGTGTTCATCACATCACCACATTTATTTTGCGAAAAGCATCATGCTAACGCAGGATTTGTTGTGCAGACACGAATTATACACACACATGTCATTAGCCTGACACCGTATACCTAGAGTTAGGAAGACGCGTTGAGATAGCGTCACATAGGGTTAGGATTACCCATAATACTAGCTAAACACTTAAAACCTTTGTCCACTTAGAGTCATGGACTTCTAAGCTTAGGGTATAACACTTCGTTCTACCCGAACTTAAACCTAGAAGTAAGAGATGCGACACGACAGTGTCACCTAAGATTAGGGTCACCTTCGACTGTGCCTTTGCAACCAAACCTCTTGGGATAACGAATTTCCAAACCATAGGGTATAACACATTATTTTACCCAAACTCAGACTCACCGAGAGCAACCCCTAGTGGTTAACTCTCAAAGCCAAAAATGTGTTATCGCTTGGATAATACATGACCATTATTCATTTTCGGTTCGTTTGTTTCAACTGGATTGGCAAACTCACCACTTTTTGCCAAAACGGCATCCTCTTACTTATTGCCACCTGGGCAGTGTAGTAGATATTGCTTATATTTTCCTTTGCTTCAACTGGATTGGAAAACTCACCACTTTTCTCGCTAAAGCAACATCCATTTGCTTAATTGTCACTTGGGTAGTATAGTAAACATTGTTCATTTGCTTCAACTGGATTGGAAAACTTACCAACTTTTTCACCGAAACGGCATTCCTTTTACTTATTAACGCCTGGGTAATACAGTAAACATTGTTTATGATTAGTTTGCTTCAACTGGATTGGCAAATATACCACTTGTTAATGCACAACCCCTTTGTCATTTTGGTTCGTTTGCTTCAACTGGATTGGCAAACTTACCACTTGTTCTTTGCCAAAATGGCATTCCTCTTACTTACTGCCACCTGGGAAATACAGTAAACAATATTTACGATTAGTTTGCTTCAACTGGATTGGCAAAATTACCACCTTTTTTTTGCCAAAATGGCATTCCTTTTACTTATTACCACTTGGGCAGTACGGTGAACCTTAGTTATGGTTAGTTTGTTTCAACTGCATTGGCAAACATGAACCACACTTTAAAATAAGCCTATTACCATACGGGTATTATGGCAATCGACCTGTTTGTTCTAAACAGATTACCAAACAAAACCCTCGACATCACATAGATGTCACCTTAAACTATTAGCCTATTACCACACTGTAACTTGGCCATCTCATAAGTCACACAGACATCGTACAAATCTCAAATCCAACCCTCGTTGTTAGACTTTCATCTTCACATGTTTACCTAATGACTAACCTGTTTATTTCAAATGGATTGACATACATGTTATTTCATATCATGGCATGCTAACCCTTTGAATGCAACCATAACATTAAACATCTCACGCATTTCTCGCATCACGAGTCATGTCACGAATCTTACATGCACATCTGACCCTCTACTTGTGTATCTTAGCTAGGAAGAGGCCTGCTCACCGCCTGGTCCATGTTTCCCCAATTGTGGCCAATCTGGACGGGGCTCCGTACACTGACTCAAGTGAGGACTCGATTCAGACTCAGATTCGGTTCCACGCACTGTTATGGCCAATCCACAAGAAGAAGGCGTGAGGGAAGATCACCATATCCTTATGAGATAAAATTCTCAACAATCATCGGTGAGCGTCGAGATTGCAGTTGCCTTAGATGCCTTTGCCAATAGCGAAAAGCTAGCATCGCTCATTTGCCTACATGTCAGGAGGGCCTAGAATGCAATGTCCAACCCGGAGGTCACCTTTTACAACGCCAATCCAACAAGGGGACCTCCCACCACACACATGGTGCCCCTAACTACCTTTTATCAATTCGGGGTAGGACAAAGTCAGTTGAACCAGGCTTCAATTGGACAACCAGAATATATCTTCTCCAATCCTTCCCAATACTTCTAGGGGCAGCCTGTCCAGTTGAAATTCGCATCAGGGCCTTTCCACCAAGGAATGCCCCAACACCTTGTTCCTAACTGGAATACGTCGGCCGCCTCACAGTTCCAGGCACTTCAACTACCCCACTTTGCGGCATATCCCCAAGGGCAATATGCTCTTATCCAAGCACAAGGAATGCCATCCTCCAACAACCAGGAATGGCGGAACTATGGAAATAATTCTTGGCCACTCACAGTGGTCATCTCATGAATTCATACTCAGCGTAACCAACAATCTAGGATGAAGATAGCTTACCCCCAAACTTCGCAATGCCACAGTTTGAGAAGTACGTAGGATCTGGCAACCCGCGCGCACTTGACGCATTATCAAACGGTGATAAGAGCATTAGGGGTCAGCGAACGGATGATGGCTAAGCTCTTTGTCGTCACCTTGGGCCGCCCAGTCAATGAATGGTATAGCCACCTTTCGCTGGATATAACTACCAATTGGAATAGCCTCGCTCAAGCCATGCTAGGGCATTACGATTTCAACTCTCAAATGGGAACCATGATGCAACATCTGGAAGCTATAAGGTAGGAGCAGGGTGAGAACTTCAAACCCTACTATGCACGTTGGATGGCCACACAAGTCAGGCTTTGGGCTTGCTTAACTCTACCAGAGATGATAACTAAGCTTCTGGATGGTGCACTGCCATCATACAGGAATAAATTTATATCAAACATCTTCTCGAGCTATCAAGAAGTGTTTGAGAAGGCAGATAGGATGTAGCACTTCGAATCCCTGGAGCACTTTGAATCGGAAGGTCACTAGAATAACAATTTAGCATTTAGCTACTTTGCCCACGGGGCTTTTGAATTTTCAATTAAACTTTGTTTATTTGCTTGATATTTTATTAATGACATCACGCGTTCTCTTAAGCATATACATATTGTTTTTAACACATATGACACATCATTTCATGAAATTAATTTGGGTATAAATGGATTCCCCACAATGATTTCAAATGATTTGACTCTTGAGAGAAAGTGAGAGATAAATACATGTACTTAGACAACGCTTGATAGCAATTGCCTCATCATACCAGGATCTCTAAGCATAAAACGTCCACTGACTCATCCAAAGATCCATAGGATTGGAGCTAGAATAAGGCCATTCATAAGACTAAACAACTGGCATAATGCCATAAAGAAGGAGTCAGATCGTTAAACACGTCAACAACTCCATCACACTAATCACCACCATTCAAGGGACAATCAAACGGAAGAATACCAAAGATAAAAGGAGTCCGATTGTTGAACCCGTCAATAACTCTTTCCTATGGCTTAATACTATTTATGGGGCAATCATCGCACTATCGAAGGAAACGCCAATGATCAAGACTCATCATCACATACACCTCAAGCCAGCAAAGCCGCGATAGCACTAACCAATTGGTCAGAAACGCTGAACGAGACCACAACTGAAGTCATGAATATGGACGGTGATTGATCTACCAAATCAACCAAGCCTTACACAATTGTCATCACGCATAGGTGAAAGAAATAAATCAGTGAAAAGTATTACGAACAAGAAAATAAATTTGTATTTAACCTGTCAATTAACACTTGGTTAATTGAGTAATAATTAAGGCCTATTTTCAAAACACAAAAAGAATGGTTCACTGAGTTGAAAACTCAAAAAGGGTGGCTCAGGCAAAACATAGGATATCGAGAGAACCACATTAGTTAGAAAACTTGAAAAGGCTAATCAATAGCAGGAGTCAAATCATTTGAAACATTTATACCCTTGTTAAGTTCATCAATGAACTGTCATTTTTGCTGAATCTTTATGCATATGCTTATTTTGATTGCTTGCATGCCAATAGTAGAATATCGCAAGTGAATATTAAAAAATAAATAATAATAATAATAAAAAGAAAAATAAGTCTGCTGGATTGAAAATCTGAAAAGGGAGATCCAGACAAAAATTAAGACAAGGTTCGATAGATTGAAAACCCGCAAGGGCGATCTATGCAAAACTTAGAACCAAACCAATGTCAAAATCATCATCCCCTCCCTGGAATGATACATGCACGGCATTATATACCTCCAACACTTCAAACAAACAGCTTCTAAATGATCATCGCCAATACAGTGAAAAACCAATGACTCATCCAGATTTTCCTCAAACCAGATCCAAGCTTTGAACTCGAATCTGATTCAACTAACCCATGGTCATCGCTCTAAGGTAGTCATCCATGGAATCCCTAACAAGAAAAATCCTGGGGGCACTCATGCACCAGCATAAGAAGGTATCAACTTGGAAACCTCCGAAAAGCCCCTCATGCAATGAAGCTTCTGTTATCAACCGGGCCCAATACTCCAAAGCCAGCAATGCCTGCAACAAATAAACATACATCATATGATAAATGTTATTCATGCATAAAGTCATTCATACATGCATACCCATCATGTCACTTACAGGTCAAGCCGATGCTATAACCGAGGCAATACCATTCCGACGAGAAAAGAACCTCCACCTCCACGTGAGGAACTTACAAACAAGACAATGGCCCACTCAAGTCATTTCAACTTTCATCAAATTCAAGCCTAACTCGGCCTCCTTCAAGTAGCATTACAACATCACAAAAGCCTCCCAAAATAACGGAATGGCCATCGGGACATCCCTGAAAATCTCAAACAAAAATTTCTTTGCCTATCATGGGCCTGAAGAAAAATTTCTCAGAACCCTCATGTTTTAATTCTTGATTGAAGGGGTAAAATTTTTTGCTTTCAACAATCTTAATCAAGGAATTAAAACATATATCACAAGTATCAACTAATAAAATTCCTCATTTTTGCAGGTACCACTTCAACTCACAAGGGACCGTTACGATCAACCATCCCACGTTGGATTTCAATGAAGACTCACAGCAGTCAACATATCATCAAAGGCATGGAACACATGGCTTTCATCCTTTCCCCAGCAACCCATGGTCGACTCATAAGGGGTATCCACCGTGGACTTTCTATAACCCGCGTACCCTTCAGGACTTTCTATAGTCCGAATCTTTTTCTGACTTTTTACAGTTAATGGACTTCCTATGGTTCGCCTTCTCTTTTAGGCTTCTTACAGCCGAACGAACTTCTTACAGTTCACCTTCCATCGACTTCTTATAGTCGAATGAACTTCTTACAGTTCACCAAACGAACTTCCTACAGTTCACCATTTGAACTTCCTACAATTCACCATTTGAACTTCCTATAGTTCACCACCTTGAACTTCTCACAGTTCACCATTTGAACTTCCTACAGCTCACCTTGAACTTCTAATAGTTTACCGCTTGAACTTCTTATAGTTCACCACTTTGAACTACCTACAGTTCACCTTGAACTTCCTATAATTCACCATTTAAACTTCCTATAGTTCACCACTTGAACTTCCTATAGTTCACCACTTGAACTTCTTACAGTTCACCAAATGAACTTCCTACAGTTCGCCTCCCCTCGACTTTTTACAGTCCCAATTTTTTTTTCTTTCGAATCCTTACAGCCAACGGACCTTCTACAATCCTAATTATAATCAATGGACTTCCCACAGTTTGCCTTCCATCGACTTTTTACAATCAAATGAACTTCCTACAGTTCACCCCCTTTCATGCTTTTTACAGCAGACTAAACTCCCTACAGTTCACCTTTTACCCTGATTTTCTACAGTCAAACCGAACTTCTCACAGTTCACCTTGAACTTCTCATAGTTCACCATTTGAACTTCCTATAGTTCACCACCTGGAACTTCTTAAAGTTCATCACTTAAACTTCTTAAATTCATCAAATGAACTTCTTATAGTTCACCATATGTTTCAGGCTTCTTACAGCCGAACGAACTTCCTACAATTCACCTTTTACCCCGACTTTCTACAGTCAAACCTTGAACTTCTTACAGTTCACCATTTAAACTTCCTACAATTCACCTTGAACTTCTCACAATTCACCATTTGAACTTCCTAGAGTTCACCTTGAACTTCTCACAGTTCACCATTTGAACTTCCTATAGTTCACCTTGAACTTCTCATAGTTCACCATTTGAACTTACTACAATTCACCACTTGAACTTCTTACAGTTCACCAAATGAACTCCTTATAGTTCGCCATACCTTTAGACTTCTTACAGTCGAATGAACTCCCTCTAGTTTGCCATACCTTCAAACTTCTTACAGTCGAATGAACTCCCTACAATTCAGCATACCTTCAGACTTCTTACAATCGAATGAACTCCCTGTAGTTTGCGATACTTTCAGGCTTTTTATAATCAAATGAACTTCTTACAGTTCGCCATTTTACGCCTTGTCTCAACCTTTTACGGTTAGCGGACTTCTTACGGTCCACATTGTCAGTAAGCTTCTCATAACCTACATGCGGGACTCTCAACCAGAAGAATAGAGATGCTCGGTCAACGTTCTCTCCCCAACAGTTCTGACCGTATTAACCAGCCGAAGGTCAAGCTCCATGGGGGCGATCATTGCTAATTAGGCAATTCACCACGGGGCATCAAGAGACCAATTCCCGAAGGACGCACCAAGAAGAAAGCTTCTAGCCATCATCCCCAAGGAAGTGCAAACCGCGACCGGGCAGGTATTATCTCTAAACCCCGCTACTCTTTCAATCGTGGAATCATACTAATCTCATATCAGCAGTGATCCCACGAGGGGCAGTCTGTGAGCACGGGATTTTTACTCCTGACTCGCAAGTTCGATGATGAAGCTGTAATTTTTCCCTTATTAGCATTTCACATTTTGCAAGGTCCTGAAATTGCCCAGAAATCATCGGCTTGTTTCTTTAGATCTCTTTTCCCTTTAAAAAGCTCAAACCAAGAAAAAAGCCCACTTGTATATTCCATATCTTTAACGATATAACGATATCATCTTGGGAGACCAACCAAAACTCCAATTTCTCCATTTTTTAATGAAAACAACTCATCATTCCACACCAATTCTGAAAATTCTCCACTTAGCAGCCTCCCTAAATAACATTCAACCCACTTAGTCAATAATGGTGGGGAAGAAAATAATGGAGGAGACAAAATAAGTGGGTGAACTACTACACCAAGAAAGTGGACTTTTGGATTGAAGGGAGCCCATAAGGGCTGGATTTTTCAGCAAAAGAAAGGGGAGGAGCTCAGATTTTCCAACAAAAAGGAGGAATAAGCAAAAAGCCAAGTATAGAGCTCTCACCAAAGAAAAAACCGAAAAGTCACAAGTTTTATTTTTTCAAGTGTTTTCAAGCCTAAATATAAGGGAAGAAGAACTCCTACCTCCTCTCTTCCTCTCCTTACAAGCCACATCCCGGAAGCCTAGCCTTCCTGCCAAGAAGAGATCTTTACTCTCCATTTTCGCCAAAAATCGTAAAACCGAGCCAAAGAAACGAGGAATTTCTGGGTACTTTCATGGACCAAGCAAAGTGGATTCATGGCTAAAGGGTAAGCTTCTGAGTTCTTAGAGTTTGTGCTTACTTTTATATGCTTTCCTTTTTGAAGTTTCATTTTATTTTCGGTTATTTCCCTTTTCAGCGCACCATTCTATTTTCAGCATTTTTCAGCATGATTTCAAATCTTTTTGAGTATTTTCTTTACATATAAATATTTTACACATCCTAAGCTTTCTGGAATGATAAAGATCATCAAAATCCATTAAGTATAGCAAAAGTTATGATCGTTTGAAGTTTTGGATCTTGTTTTTGCTATTTTCTGCTATTTTCTGTATTTTCATGCGGGTTTGGAAACTCGATATCGTTAACGATATCACCTGATATTGTTAACGATATTGGCTCTGGTAGAATGCAGTTTTGCTATGTTTCACTCCGTTTCGAATCGTTTAAGCTCAGAATAACCCTCTGGGACTCTTCTGACTTTAGAAATGCATCATTGGGGGTAACAAACCTCCAAATTATAAATATTTAGAATTTATAAATTATTTATTAATGTACTAATAGGTTAATTAAGGTTTGGAGTAACAACGGAAGCGCTTCGTGCCATTCATATCGATATCGCTCTTCACAGGGAAGTCGATAACGATATGAATGACATTGTTACCATTGTTAACCCAAACGATGACTATATTATGCATGTTTGGCCTAGATTTATCTTTCTAAATGTTTTTTTAGGTCACCCCCATAAAGGGATTAAAACGCGTTCCCGGATAACAGTCCTCACCACATTGCCATGCGGTCATTTGCACTAATAAAATCAATCCACATACGTGTAAATAAAAATGAACCATTTTTCATTTTAACAAACTTTAAACTGATGAAATTTTAATTAGGCCACTTGGGCCTCGCTAAAATCAAATCGAACATATGTGCTATACCTTGTGCTAACCTTTGTGGATGCAGGCTAGATGTATGCCTAGGGATTTATCTTCCTTCGGGTATTGCAAGTATTTTTACGGGAATTGTAATCAATAGATTAGGAGGCGGTTGCATCCCCCGAGTTTTGTAATTTATTAATTTACTTTTCCGCATTTACTTAATGCTTGACATATAGATTTACTGCTTTCCGCATGAGCGTTTAATCATGCACTTCAAACTCAAAACGACTTAAGTGCGAATATGCACAATTAAGAGAACATTGTTTCCTATAGATGTAATATAATGTGATTCAATAAGAAATAAGCAACTTATCCCGAACCGAATCTCTGTGTCTTGGTGGGCCATCCCCCGGATGTTAAGCCTCATAAGACTCTAATTCCTGGAAAGAGCTAATCCAGGTGGTGACTCCACACTAAGAGATGGTGGATTCGGGTTAGAACCAGTCTGAATAAACATTTTCGCCCTCTCTTCAAAATCTTTTCCCAGTCCCCGACCCGGCAAGCATCTTTTCCAAACACCCCCGGTGGACCGCACCTCTCATCCCGCGGGCTCTAGGCCCACCGCTTTGTGTCGTCCGCTCACAAGTGTTCAAAGGGAAAACATTAGCTGCAATGGCCAAAAATGCAAATAATCAGATATATCCATTAGCTTGGGTTGTAGTTCACAATGAAACTACAATCACTTGGACTTGGTTTCTTGAGCTTCTTGTTCTCACTTTTCTATTGATAATATAAAAGTTCTAAATCTGAACAAGTGTTATCAATACAGCTTATCAAATAGAAAATGATGATAACTGCAAGTATACAGTTGCGAAGCAGTTTTAAAAGATATCGATCCTATAAGGAAGAAATTCGGTTCTAAGGATCAACTAGAGTTACGGAACAAAAGAAAATAAAATAAGTTGAAGATTTTGAATGGTAGATTGATGAATGGACAGATGCATGAATAGATTAGAGAAAATGCAAAACATATAGATATTCCCTAAGAACAAGTATAGTGGAGTAAAATATGCAAAATAATCAAGACTATTTTATGCATTAGATAACTTTAACAAACTCGGTTCTAGACGCCCAAATATCCTATAATTCACCGCAAAGCAACACATGAAATGAATTTTCTAAATCTAGGGTAAACGAATTATGACACTTATAAAAACCTGGATAACAATAATATTATGCTTAGTACGGATTGTTCTCACATAGCCATATTTAGCAAGTTACCACTCCAAAAATGTTGGCTCACTAAACAGCGTTAAAATCACAGATCCAGTGATTATACACAATCTTGTTAACCCGAAACTACTCTTAAAGTCAACTTGAAAGCATATAACTTCATTAATATAAGTGACACAAGACGAAATACTCGTTATGACACATATACATATCATAAACTTCAAATTAGAAAGTATAAGTAGAAAATAAAGTAAAGTTGTAAGGAATGCAAGTGAAAGCTAAAGTTGATCAAACAGTATCCACTCTTTAATGGGAGTCGTCAATTCCCGCAATTCCTACGTCTACTTTGAATTTGGTCTCGACTCATACAGAACCTTCGTTAGGATGCTATTCTTTATGAATTTTGAACAAATGAATGTTGAAGAACAGCTGCTTTTATTGATAAGTGCTTTGCAATTACACTCATACATCAATCGCTCGAATTTGCAAAGAAATCTAGTGATTGAAACAAGAATTGAATCACTTATACATTTTTCTCTCTAACACTTTAAACTTAGCAAAATCTAATTAACTTTCACTCTCTATGTATTATCTCACACCATCGGCCTTCACCACACTCTACACATCATCATCCTCGAAATGGTTGATTTAAACCTCTATTTATAGAGTGTGAAAGGTTACGTTTATCCAAATGAATAGTCATGTCCATTAGTGAAGGGTTGCATCATCTTCAATGTGATTGGATGAAAGATTTCATCCATATCTTTAATGGATAGGCACCTTTTCATGGTTACATTATCTCTAAAAGGTGTCTTTTCATCTAACAGTTGATGGTGGTTGATCATCCTTATCCGGCGGTTAGAAGTTGAGAAGAGTTAATCAAATCCATTATGATTCATGAGCATCGTGAATGTGAGTTGGTAACTGATTGTTTGTGAAGAATGATAACTCGCAATTGTGATAGATAGTCACGAGTGTGATTTGGCCAATCGTGAGTAGGAATCACGATAGTAACATGGTTGTGACTTATGGTTTTCTTCGTGATTCTTCTTTGCAACTTTACCGATCTTTGACAACTTTGATCCTAAGCCAATTCCTTGCATTCCATGCATCTTTTTGCACCTTTTTCACTCTTTTTGCATAGAATTTCATCTTTGATCATTTCACTCTCATGATTTACCTAGTTTCTGCACTTGCATAAAAAACAACTACATTCCATGTGAAATCTTTTATATGAAGTATAAAATGACTCTAAACCACATTGTTTTATGAGTAAAAATATCAAAATAATAAGTGTAATTCTACACTTATCACTTCTTATTAAGGACTTGAATCTACAACTGGGCGAGGGCATTACAATTGTCACAAATATGCAAAAGGTATGTTCAATATCCTTATTCTCATATATGTGATTGGTTGTTGTTGTTGTTGTTCTTAGTTAAATTGTGATGTAAGTTATTGAAAGTTTTGGCTATTCATAGTTATTCTAATTTTTGCTATATGTTGAATTGGTTAAACTAATTAGATTGATAAACAATAAAATTGACAGTATGCATTAGAGTGACAGTTTTGGCTATTCTTAGTTATGCTTATTTTTGCTATATGTTGAATTGGTTAAACTAATTAGATTGATATATAATTAAATTGACAGTATGCATTAGAGTGACAGTTTTGGCTATTCTTAGTTATGCTCATTTTTTCTATGTGTTGAATTATTTTAAGTAATTAGATTGATAGAGAATTATATTGACAGTATGCATTAGAGTGACATTTTTTGCTATTCTCAGTTTGCATTTTTGTTATTTGCTTGTTTTATAGGGGCTACAAAAGGCTATAGATGAACTGCTACCTAAAGTAGCATAGGGAGTGTGCAAGGCACATTTTAGCTAATTGGGCTAAAAAGTGGAGAGGGATTGAGAGAAAGAACTGTTTTTGGAGGTGTGTAAAGTCAACATTTGAGGCTGAGTTAAAGGAGAATTTGAAAGACATGAGCAGGTTGGGAGATGAGACAATATGTCAGGAGTTGCTGAGGTATAGCATTGAAAGATGGTGCAGGATCTACTTCAAGTTTCATACTGCTTACGATACAGTAGATAACAACTTTAGTGAGACCTTCAATTCTTAGATTTTGCCAGCTAGGCACATGTCCATTATAAGCCTCATGGAGGGAATTAGAGTTCAAATAATGACAAGGCATATAGAGATGCTACAATTTGTCAAGACTTAGATAATAGATATATCCCCCATGTCATACAAGGATCTAGAGAAGAATGTGGATAGATCAATGCAGTGCAAAATTGATTGGAATGGGGATGAGGGATTTGAGATATTTGAGGGAAAATTTCACCATGTGATTCATTTAAACAACAAAACATGCACTTGTAGGGCTTAGATGTTAAAGGGGATTCTGTGCGCTCATGATGTAGTAGCATTGCACAAAAAGGGATTATAACCAATTCAATTTGTTGATAAAAGGTATAACAAGGAGACCGTTTTAAAAATTTACAGTGCATTTATCCAACCAATGCCAAATTCAAATATGCTCCCTACCTATGCCAATAACCCTCCTATGGAACCACCACCTGTGAAGCCATTTCTAGGAAGACCAAAAAGAAATAGAAGAAAGCCACGTCATGAGTTGAAAAAGTATGGGAAAGCATCTAAATCAGGAGTTGAGATGACATGCGCTTACTGTAATGGTAAGAATCACAACAAAAAGGGTTGTAAGAAAAGGAAAAATGCTGGTGTAACTCAGGTATAATTAGTTATATGTTGAATTGTTTTATTGCTTAGTTATATGTTGAATTATTATATTGTTATATATCATTAATTATGGAAATTTTCATAGGATCCAACTGCATGTGCTTCAACAAAGGATCCAGCTGTACCTAACAAAGCCACAATTGCTAAAGGGGAGAAGAGACCAGCAAAGCAAAATATCACATCACAAATATTTCAGTTTTACTCAATGTAACTTATTTGAGTTATGATTATTGATTGAGTCACAGTTTATGCTTGGCCTTTGATTTAGTCATAGTTACTGATTTGAGTTGTTATAGGTCATTAGTCATTATTTCAGTTTTACTCATTGCAATTGATTTGGGTTTTTATTGATTGATTCACAGTTTATGCTTGGCCTTTGATTGAGTCATAGTTACTTATTTGAGTTGTTATAAGTCAATTAGTCATTATTTCAAGAGTTTTAGTTATGCTTGGCCTTTGATTGATTCTTAGTTACTGATTTCAGTTGGTAATAGTCATTAGTCATTATTTCAAGAATTTTAGTTATGTTTGGTCTTTGATTGATTCTTAGTTACTGAATTCAGTTGGTAATAGTCATTAGTCATTATTTCAAGAGTTTTAGTTATGCTTGGCCTTTGATTGATTCACAGTTATAGTTATTGATTGAGTCATTAGTGTTTGGCCTTTGATTGAGTTATATTTATTGATTCACAATTTTAGTTATAGTGATTTTATGTTGCTAAATCTGTGTTCTTTTATAGTCTTCTAAGAGAAGAAACCAGTCTACAAGTCAAGCCCGATCTGGATATGGAGTCTTTATTTCTGAGAGGACTGGGTGGACATGTCAGCATGTATAATTGCTTCAAAACAAACCTCTTTATTTACCTCATTGTAAAGAACTGAGTACACTTAGTCAATCTCTGTTAATAGTCAATCTCTTTATTTGGCTTATTGTGTCAATCTATGCAGAATGTTAATCCAGAGCAAAATAGGGTAATCTCAACGGGGCCAAGCAACTTGAAAAGCTTAGCAGTTGTGATAGGGGACCTTGGATTTACACCCAAGTGCCCCAAATGGAGAGGCAAATCAGTTTTAACTATGACTGATTTGGTACACAACAGGGCACAAAAACAGGCGGAGATACAAACTATTGCAGTTCATCTCAAACAAAGTCAATCTTAGTCTCTTCCACTTACTAATCAACAAAGGATGAGAGCAGTTGCTAATAAAGCTAGGGTAGAAAGGATTTTAGCTGCTATGAATCAAGGTGGGACAAGCAATCAACCTCAATCTAGAGTCACCACATGTTCAGTTGCTGCAAAATCTGCCTCCCAACCAACTCCACCAAAAACATGTAAATATTGATTTCTTTTATGTTTATGTTTTGGATAATTTGTGTCTGTTAATGGATGGATAATTTTGGATACTTTTATGTCTGTTGGGTCTATTTTGGATAATAGTTTTGAAAGGTGGCTGTTTATGCCAAGGATAATTAGTGTAAGATGATTTTGGATACATTTGTGGCTGTTTATGCCTTTCTTAATTGGAATGCATTTGCTGTTTTTCATGACTTTTGTAATTGGTATTGATTGAAATACATAATCCAAGCAAATTATTGATACTGCCAAAATCACATAATAGATCAAAACAAAATATTGATTCAAACTGCCAAAATCACATTACATTACAAATCCAAACATAATCACATTACAGATCCAAACACAAATCCTAATAAACTTAGCCAAAAATACAGTACCAAAATCATGCACAAAGTGCCAAAATCACAGTACCTAAATAAACCTAACACAATCTACATAGAATCTAAACACCCTACATAAACTTAGCACAATCTGTAATATTGCAATATCAAAGCCACGGGCTACATTTTGCCCAAAATGTAACAAAAAAATATCCCAAAGATGAACACTGTGAACACCCCTTTTCTACCCCACCCTTCTTCTATTATATCTCCTTCAATAAACCTCTTTAGTACCTTAGCAATAATTCTTCTTCTGTTACTATCAACCACCGGATCAACCCACCTAAAGAACCCACAATCCTGATGATGCCTTTGTCAAACCCAGAAATCAAAAACAATTTCAGAATTTTTAAAACCGAAAATTTCACCACATTAAATATAAATAACTCACCCCATATCTTCTACAAGCGAAAAACTTTCAACTTGGGTTACCATGACTCCATGATACTTTCATATTCGCGAGTTTCCCACAATCACAATTTGGAATTTCAAACCCTAGTTCCATTACAAACCTTAACCAAAATTGAATTAAGAAGAAAAGAGAAATTAAGGATGAAGGAGAAGCAAATTGTTGTCTGAGATCAAGAATTTAGGGATGAAAGATTTGAGATGAAGAAGATTGGTTTAAGTAGAGAATTGGGGATTTTGGATGAAAATTTAGGGATTTGAAATTGAGATTTAATATTCTACTCGTTATACTTGTTTTGGCAGAGCTTTTTCTACTTTGTTTATCATAAAAAGAAGTTCAAGAACCCTTTAACCACGCACGTGATAAGTGTATAATTACACTTATTATTATAATAATTTTACACATTAAACATTATAGTTTAAGTCATTTTTATACTTCATATAAAAGATTTCACGTGGTATGTAGTTATTTTTTATGCAAATGCAGATACTAGGTAAATCTTGGGAGTAAAATGATCAAAAGCGGAATTCTATGAAAAAAGAGTGAAAAAGGTGCAAAAAGATGCATGGAACCAAAGAATATGGCAAAGGATCAAAGATGTCAAAGATCGGTAGAAATGGTAAAGAGGATTCATGGGAAAAAGGCATGTCACGATCGTGACACACATATCGTGATCGCGACTGGTTAACTTTCACGATAGAAAGATGCCAATCAAGTGTTCACGATCGTGACATATATTCGCGATCGCGACCTTGACGGTTTTTTGTCAACTCTTATCTTCTTTCAACCACCGGATAAAATCGATCAACCGCCATCAACTATCAAATGAATAGACACCTATCGAAAGTCAACCAATCATGAATAGGTGTCTATCCATTGTGGATAAGGTCAAAGCCTTTCATCCAATCATGAAGAAGTGATGCAATCTTTCACCATGGATGGATGCAACCCTTCGTACTCTATATATAGGGCTCCAAACTTCATCATTTTCATGACAATTGGTGTGTGTGAGGAAAGTGTAGAATTATATGGTATGAATATATTTCTAGAGAGAAAATCATATAGTTTTCGCTTCGTTCTAAGTTAGCGAGAAAATGTATAAGTGATTCGAACTTTATTTCAATCACTAGATTTCTCTATATATTCGAGCGATTGTTGTATAAGTGTAATTGCAAATCACTTATTAATAAAAGTTTTAGTTCTTCAATATTCATTTGTTCGATATTCATAAAGAATAGCATCCTAGCGGAGGTTCTGTACGAGTCGAGACCGAATTCAAAGCAGACGTAGGATAGCGAAAATTGACGACTCTCATTAAAGAGTGGATACGGTTTGATCAACTTTAGCTTTCACTTGCATACCTTACAACTTTGCTTTGCTTTCTACTTATACTTTCTATTTCGAAGTTTATGATATGTCTGAGTCATAATGTGTATTTCGTGTTGAGTCTTTTATATTAATCAAGTTATATGCTTTTGAGTTAACTTTAAGAGTAGTTTCGGGGTTAACAAGATTGTGTATAATCACTGGATCTAACGCTGTTTAGCGAGCCAACATTTTTGGAATGGTAACTTGCTAAATGTGGCTATGTGAGAGCGACCCGTACTAAGCATAGTAATATTGTTATCCAGGTTTATATAATTGTCTTAACTCGTTTGCACTATATTTAGTGATTTCATGTATTGCTCTGCGGTGAATAATTGAATATCTGAGTGTCTAGAACCGAATTTGTTAAAGTAGTCTAGTGTACGTAATATCTTTGATAATATTGCATGTTTTTTTTCTATACTTGTTTGTCGTGTTAATCTATACTAATTCCTTCTACTCTAATCTATCTATTCGATTATCCTTTTAACTACCAATCCAACCCACCAAAATAAAATCAAACTGTTTTATTTTTCCTTGTTCCTTTCCTCTTGTTGATCTTTAGAGATGGTTCCTTCCCTGTGAGATCTGTATCTTTTAAAACTACATCGCAACTGTATACTTGCAGTTATCATCATTTTTCTATTTGATAAGTGGTATTAACAACACCTATACTTTAAAGCCAAAATCTTGCGAACAAGTTATTAAACTTATTAGTAGAAAAGAGGCGAACAGCACGTTTCCATGTCATCCAAAGGGGGGTCAAATGAACGCTTTTGTCAAGTTAGGGGGGCTGGTTTTGACAAGTTAAAGTTGGAGGTGCCCGCATAGAATACGTGCCAAGTTAAGGGGGTCAGGGATGTATTAAGCGTAATATTAAAAATACATAATCTATTCTATCAGTAAATACATGTTGCAGCAAGCTATTCTTCAATTTTCCCTTCAAAATACTTACTTTCTCTCCAAGTAGTGCAGCAACAACGGTCCAACAATAGGAAGCCACGTCATCAGCCTTGTTGTGCACTATTTTCACTCCAAAATCTGGAAATCTTCAGCAACCTTGTTAATTTCCGCAGCAACCTAAAAAATAGACATATATGCTCATAATTTCCACAATTTAACTCCAAATCAAATGATTCCAAAGCTAAATTACTAATACTTTCATGGTTCTTTTTCCACTTATCATTCCCCCATCTATGTTTAAACATGGAATTTCGCTTATTGGATTTTGTTACCATTAAAATTAGAATTATAATCTTTGAATCTACCACACACTTGCATTTATCCTTTTAATTTGAAGGAAGTTGAATAGAGTGATTAATATCCAAAAACGATTAGTTAGTCATGCTTAAATTGATTAGGAAGTCATATTCGTATGGAGTTTTGTACAAAATAATTTTATAGTTTATTGTTCTAAAATCCAATACAACCATAATCTAATTGAAAACCTAAAAAAATCAATTCAAAACTTACATAGACAAACGAATAAAAAGAGTTCTAGCAAGCAAACATTTGTGAAACGAAATCCGACTCAAACATAAATGAAAACCATGGTGATGTGATTGTAAGTAGAAAGTTGGAAAAGAAGAGATTGGCTATAAGTTGAGGAGGAAAGACGGAAAGAACAGAAAAAGGTGTAGGACAGTGGAGAATTTGTATCAACCATTTGATCAAAAGAAATTCAACGACATTGATGTATAATGTGTAAAAATTTTGTAAGTAAGGGGATGTGTAAATATAGCATCACCCATTTTTAAAACAGTATGGTTGTATAAACTACAAAAGTATATTATCGAGCGGGTTGTTAAGCTTGTGGAAACTGGAAGGTAGGTATGAGCAGAACCGAACCGGAATTGAATTAAAAAATCAAATTGAATTGAACTGGATTTATTTCATATTGTTTTCGGTTAAATTTTTAGAATTCTAAATATTTCGGTTTCGGTTATTATAACGAAACCGAAATAAATACCGAATCAAACCGAGTAGGCAATAAAAATCCCCAATATGTTGGACTCTTTATTCGGCAAATTAATCAGTCAAATAGGAGTTTTCCTAATTACTAATTAGTATAAAATTTCATCACAACATACACAATAGTGTTAGTATTCATAAATCCTAAATAAGAAAAAATTATTTTCCTTTACAATTTGGGTAAATATTAATTTTTTAATTGGAGTTGTGATCAAGCTTCGAGGTTTGCTGTTTTATTATAAATTTTTTTACTGGTTTGTTTTATTCTTGTTGTTGGAAATATTCGATCTGCCCATGAGCGAATCAATCGGGTCAAAGGTTCTGTTGCAATTTAGTTATTTGAACATTATAAAACTTTAAAGAATTAATCGCAAATAATAAAAGTTTAAAAATTTAATTGCAATTAATCAAACTTTCATTTCATATTAATGCACCTGTAATGAATTATTAAAAAAAAATTCAGTATGATCTCATTTTATTTTCCTTTCATGATCTCTTTCTCGGGTTTTCGTCTCAAAACGAAAATATCGCTAATTGATCTTTATCTATCTTCGTCGCTGCAGATCTCGTGGACAATAATTGTTTTCCGATGCACCGTGAGACAATTCCGATTCAGCATTCTATGTAACGTTCTTTGATCTTAGACATAAGGAAAAGGTTAGAATCCGAATTTGTTTCGCCTTTACGATTTACCTCATTTGCGGTGAGAAATTTATATTGTATTCTATGAGTTTAAATATATTTGACATTAAAATTGAAATTGTTTTATTATAATCTAAATTCCAAATTTCAATTGCCATCAAATTTATTTCTAATAGAAAATAATGATAATTTAATCTCTTTCATAATATCTTAAAACAAAAAAGTATGTTACCTGTTATTTTATACTTTGTAGAATTGAGTGATTCAGTTATAAACGAACCGAATTATAATCAAATCGAATTATATTTAATTTGGTTGACACCGAACTGAATATAATTCGGTTTAGTGTTGATTTCTTTCTAGCATTTTAGTTATCTCAACTACTTCAATAAGCATCCACTATAATTCCAAAATCTGAAAATCTCCAATATTTTATTGACCGTTCATTTCAAATTTGGGAAACTATTCTTCATTTTGCATCTTGAAAATTTCGGTATTATTCCATTTAAGTGTAATTCACGCGTTTAGGATTTTCCACATATTTACCTTAATATGGTCATTATGGTATTTATATGGTTTGGTTCACAGAATATAAAAAAAATTCATTTATGATTTAATACGGGTTGAATGCATATGTATTTAGTATATTTATGATCTTGAAAAATTCTCGAAAACAATCAATTCTATTAGATTCTAAAAAAAAATATAAAATAACCTATGTTTAGTAAATAAGAAAAAATATAATATACGTTAAAATATAGGACATGTATATATGGAATAATGTCCACCGAATAATATTTATGTAATTAGATTCTAAAACTCAATCCAAATGAAAGGTTGATAGGTAATTAGTTCTAATATATTGTTTGGTTGGTTTTCCGTATGGATTACAAAGTCAACTATACAAATAGGTTTGCTTGCACATAAAATCTCAACAGTAGTATCAAAGTTTGAAGTTTTTTTTATTTACAAACACAACCTAGTTCAGTTCAAATATTCTTGAAATTTGTACTTTGTACTCCTCTCTTTATATTAATAGTTATGATATGGGGAGTTGTAGCAGTTCAGATATGTATATCATGTTTGATAGTGCATATTGTATGTTCCTTCATATTGGCGATTTGATAATTTATAGGTGTTTGCACAACATATACTAAACTCATTAGTTTGGAGAAATTGTACTGAAAAGGGAAATTTGAAAAAAAATTTGATGAAAATGACGATCACAAAAGTAACAACGATGTAACTCTCGACTTGTTCAAAATAAACTATTATCGTTCTGTACTTGTTCAAAATGAACTCTTATCACCCTGAACTTACAAATGTATTAGATACTGAATTTGTTTAAAATGTACTTTGTTTAAAATGTACTTATTTACCACTTCATCGTCACGTGTCAGCTTCTGATTTGAGAAAAAAAAAAGTAGAAAAATTGCATCTTTAAAAAAATCAGACCAATTAAAATTTGACTCATTTAAAACTTTAAGATAGTAATAACCCATTTTGAACAAATTGAGAGGATTACAGGTGCACTATTAATTTATATTCGTTTTTATAATGCAATCAATATTGTAAAAACTTAAAAGTCATTTTATACCACATTCCACATCTTTTAATGTGCAAAAGTCCTTTTCTTTGGCATCTAGTTGCTTCCATCATTTTAAGACAAGGATTTCAAATATACGTCATCTTGTTTAACAAATCCACACAACGGAAGATATTAAAAAATTATTAAATAAAAAAATTATTCAAGTTTGTGCATATTCAATAGCAACAATATTTTAGTCGCCATTCCTTTAAGAGCCCTTGCTGTCACGTGAATTTTGATACTGATTTCATATTACTTTGTAGCGTGAGCAAACTCAACAGTGTTGACACAAACTCGAAACGATTTTATTATACTTAACTCGACAAATTACGATCTCCAACTCAGAAATGTTTTTGCAGTGCGTAAACTAATTCAATGATCTCAAAATGCAATTTCGGCTCGGATTACAAGTGTACGAAGAATTGCATAATCAGAAATAATATCCGGCATACTCACCTTCAACAATAATACAGATTTGATTCTTCGAGAGGGCAGGATTTCTGCAAGTAACGAAAACTCCGCTATACATGTTATAATAAAATCAGGTTAGGATCGATCACGCTTCACTTTCTGAAATTTCATCAGTACTCGTGACAGAGATAATAAAAAACGAAATGTCAAAAGAAAAATCAGCCCAAGCTGAAGCGAGATTCTGGTGAGCGCACAAGGGTATGTCGTCGAGGAACTCCGATCTCGCATGCATTGACTCTCGCAGCAAACCGAAGTGAGCAAAGCGACTCCCCCATTGAAGAAGGATCCGGAGATATATTCACAAACATCAATGTCTTCGAGTCCCCGCCCAAACAAGGCTGAATAAACGAGAAATATGAAATCGCGGCGTATTATACGACATATACATAAATTCATAATCGTTAGATTCTACCTGAAGAAGATAGGTGAGCTTCGAGTTTCTAAACGGTACGTGGTCCTCTTTCTTCGCCAAGGAGAAGATAACATCGCATAGCGACGACAAACTTTTGTTGATGGCCTGTTGAAAGTTGCACGCATCAAAATGACAAATTTTGTGGTTACGAGAAAGCATAGAGCAAGAATAAAAAGGGAAAAAAAAGCTACTTGGGTTTCTCTCAATCTGTCCCCAGTTGAGCCACTCTTGGAAAGACGCTCGCTCCCAGCTAGATCGATAAGATTCAAGATGCCTTGTACATGTTGGTCCTTGCTCTAAGGAACAATAAACATTTGAATTAAAAGCCGAACAAATAGTACAATAAAGGATAAATTACACGAGAAAACGAGTTATAACCTCGTTAAATCCAGAAATTCGCAGCGTGAAAACAAAATGACTTCTAGATGACTGTTCATTCATCTGGGTTTTCCCAACCGACCTGGGAGAAACAGAAATTTACAAAAAAAATTCCTGCGTGTAACGTTTTATGACAAGTGATAGAATAAGATTTATGTGGTGAAAATTCTCATAGAGAGCATGACAGTAAGTAAAGTTGAAGGTCGGAATAGCCAAGTAGAAACTTGAAAGGGCTAATATAGTCATTACCTACTGTTAGCAGCCTGTTCTAGAAGAAACGAAACTTCCCGAGGGCTGCAAACATCGACAACTGTAAGATCGGAAACATGTGTGTTCCCATTGGGATCGTGTTTTATTGCAAATTGCTTCCCAGGAGTCCCATTTTCCGTTCTTGAAGTGTCCCGGTTTGTGGATAGTAGATCACGGATTGTCTCGTTATATATTTCTAACATCGACACCTTTTGTATAGTTTGGATACTTATCGTTTAATCACAGAAACAATTACAAAGATGATGAAATTCACGCTATTTATTTACCTTTAGTTCATAGTTCCATCCCTCGGACAAAAGAGACTGCCTAGTTTGGAATATCTGCTCTAAAGACCGGGGAATTAATCCTTTTTCACCTGGTTTTCCCATCATTGTATAAGTTTTTCCCGAACCTGTTTGGCCATAGGCAAAAATGCAAACCTGGGAAAGAAAAAAATAATCTTCACTTGAACAAAAACATGATACTGCCATGAGTTTCACAGAAAAAGCAATGTCAAATACCTTGTAGCCATCGAGAGCGCTTTGAACAAGCTGCGAAATTTCAACAAAAACATTTTCTTGCGACGCATCAGGTGCAAATACTTTGTCGAATGTGAAAGGATATTTGTGTCCTGCAAAGATATTCGAAAGTCGGTGAAAGAAAAGTAAGGCCCCGTTATCTAGGACTGCAAATCAATTCAGTTCAGTTATGCACTATGTTACATGGACTCGTTTATAAGTGTCTGACACTGGTACGGATCCGAGTGTCTAATACAGTAAGTGTAAAAATTTTGGACATGGGTATATATATATCAATATTTAATTAGTGAAAAAAATATTTATTTTAGGAAAGCAATTAATTAGTTAGTAATTAATCAGAACAATCTATTTTATAAAAAAAAGTAAATTGACTATTTTTAATTAGGAAGGGAAAAATGAATATGGAAAGACTTGCATATTTGTCCCTAATAAGATTAATTAGTATAAATAATAGCATTAATTACGTGAGAATTGTTTTGGAAAAATAGTTGGCCCCCATAAATTAATAAGGGAGAAAGTTATTCCAAAAAAGAAGGGAAAGTTCTTCGTCCTCTGTAATTCTTCTTCAACCTAATTTTAAACCTGCAAATTAAGTGAGAACTTGCCGCCGTTTGAATACACCGGCTTCCACCGTGTCCGACGACCAAGTGCCGGATCTAACACGTATTTTGTGTCCGTGTCCGTGTCGTGTCGACACGGGTGCGGCCACTCTTTTGAAGGGTGTCCGAGTATCATAGGCTATGCATAATTATAAATTTACATTGAAATCGGTTTAGTTCAGCTCACTTCAATCCAATCCATAGTAGTCAAGGGCGCAAGATCGCGCATTGTAGCCTAGGCACGTCTGAGGCGCACTTAAGGCGCAAGATCAAGCCTCGGCATACTCAAGGCGCAAGATCGCGCCTTGTAGCTTAGGCACGTCTGAGGCGCACTTAGGGCGCAAGATCAAGCCTTGGCACACTCAAGGCGCAAGATTGTGCCTTGGAGCCTAGGCACATCTGAGGTGCACTTAAGGTGCAAGATCAAGCCTCGACACACTCAAGACGCAAGATCACGCCTTGGAGCCTAGGCACTTCAGAGGCACACTTAAGGCGCAAGATCAAGCGTTGGCCCACTCAAGGCGCAAGATCGCACCTAGGCGTGCCTTTAACTACTATGGTTTAGTCCAATTCAGCTTTTAGAAGTTGAAAACATAGTAGTTGAGAGCGCAAAGCGCACTCAAAGCGCTAGGTTCTCGCTTCTCACTTTTACACAAAGCGCAAAGAAAGCATTTGCTTAGTAATGAAAAAGCGCACTATCATAAATTCATCCAAAAGATTATAGAATAAAAGAATTTATAAATTATAGGCATATAGCCACTTAAACTAATAAATATTAAAAAATATTACATGGCATAATAGTCCACAACAAAAAAAACAAGTCATAAAAATCAGCAGCTAACAATATGCAGTGCTATTGGAGGCATACGTACCATTTTGCAGCAATTCAATGGCACGTCCAAGAGTTTCGGTTGTTGTAGGATAAGACACAACTTTGCCTTCAGCGATACAAGCACTGTTGTCTTCCTGCAATAGAGGCCTTACTCGGCAAAATACGCGGATGTTTCCTTTCATTTCCTACAACATAACACAGGTTATTAACTTACATCCATTTATTCGAAAACACAGAAATGACATTATTAATAGCCTAACGAGTATTACCAAGATTGTATTATGCAACTTTTTCCGGAGCTTCTCTCCTTCAACATTTTTAATTTCTGCTTCTTCTAGGCGATTCTGCAACTCGGTCATAAGCTTCTTTTGTTCTTCAAACTCAGTTCTTGTCTGACATACTGACATATCCGATACCTGAGAAGAGGAATATACACATCCATATTAAGGACTTGAAAAAGACTAATTCTAGGTCTATTTTGTCGACAATTTATAATGAATACCTGTAATTTATTCAGGGCGTCCCTTAGCTGCTCCTGTAGTGTGTTAATCTGCTCAGTTTGCGAGAAGCATCTTTTCTGGCAGCCGAAAATCAGTATGATAAGAAAAATATGATTGGAAATGTGTTGGACAAAAATGTGCAGAAGGGAAATATATATTACAGGCCAACCAACCTCTAGTGAATTGGATTTTGCCGCTAGTTCTTCACTATTAATCACTTTAGCTGTTAAATCTTGTACTTGAGACTGGTATTTGTCTCGATCGTTTGTCACCTGTGCATACTCTACCCTTAGAGATGATACTTCAGTCAATAGAGCATCCTTCTGCTTCGTGACTTCATCCAGAGATGCCTAATAGAGTTAACAATTCATTAAATTCTAACTTTATAATAAAAGGTAGAAGGAAAAAGCCAATAAAAACCACACATTCCAAAAAAAAAAAAAAAAACCAATCGATTCTTGAGTCTCCTATAAATGAATAAAAAAAACAAACAGTGAGCACAATTCTCAATCTTGAACTATTTTCTTTAATATACCAATTTTTCCATAATTTGACAGTTGAAGAAAATTAATCCCATCCTTGAAAAAGAACAACGTGCATCATATTAACCAAATATACAAGTGTCGGTTTGGTTGTGCTTTCTCAAGCTGCTTTACCAACTCCATTTTCAAGTTTTTTCTACAAGGAGCAGAGTTGATTTTGGAAAAAACAAGTTTCCTAATTAAATAGTAACATAACTCTATAAAAAGTTTGCGAGGGCAATTTATTGGGACAGCAGCTCGAAAAGCAATACCAAACATGCCCTAAATAACAAGGAGGATAAGAACAAAGGTGCACATATTTAAAGAAAAGCTATCATGAGACTTACTGATAAAAAAAAGAAATGCCAAATAATGAGCGGGGGAAAGAAAAGAAAAGAAACGAAAGAACTCACTTTGCATGAAGTATATTGACCTTGCAATGAACTGAATTGACCCCTCAAGTTGCTGAGATTCTCCGCTACATCGGCCTTTTCTTTCTCACTGCGTTTGACATTTTCTTGAGCTGTATCAAGATCAGTTTGAAGTTTATTGTTGTAAAGCTGCATGCTTGAATTGTACTCTTGCAATAGCTTATACATATCATTCACTGATGTTATCTGGAAAAATCAAAGCAATTATTCCATCAAATGTAAAAAAAACACAAAAGATGGGTCTGAAATAAAATTGACATCTCGATTTTACCCTTTGGTTAGCACTTTGAAGCTCTCCTTGAACCTTTGCAAGCTCCTCTGCAAGAAAAGCTTGCGAAGTTTCGAACCTGATTCTCGCTTCTTTTTCTATTGCAAGAGATTCTACTGCTGCCTATTTGGTGTTTAGAATAGAGCATTAAAAAACAATCAACAAGTTGCATATTTTTATCAGCAAAGCACACTGAATTTTGAATTTGGAGTTTTATTTTCTCACCTTTTTTTCTGATTCGTCTTTGGAAGCTTTCTCTTGTAGAGAAGAAAGACTCGTTCTCAACTCCACAATAATCGAATTCAACTCCTCTTCTTTGCTCTTCAGCATCAGCTCTATAATCATGAATTACATTTGCTTTTAACATACATTTAGGAATTAAATTTGAAAAATGTTACAAAGAAGGAACAAACTTACATACCCAGTTCAGCACACTGATTCTCATGAAACTCCAACGCATTCTGCAATTTTTCATGCTCAAATGTATAATATCCTTCTAGGTCTTGGAACCATCTCAAACAAAGGCGAAGCCTTTTGATATAGTCCGTCATACTGTCAAATCTTTCCTGCAACAATGAAAAAAAAAACAAAAGGCATAGCAATTATGAGATCACTCTTAAATAATTGAATTATCAAGTGTGAAAAAATTTGACAAACCTTGTAATTGAACTTGCTTTTGTATTTCATTCTCTCGTTTAGCAAGGCATCAACATCCTCCCTTGTGAATTCAAGCCCGCCATATTCAGATCCGGAATTGCTTGGGGGAGCACTACCTGGATCCAGTTCTTGTTCTTCATTTACTATTGAAAATGCTTGTCTCATTCTGCCATTGGTTGCAGTTCCAATCATCTTTGTCAATTCCAGGGCAAATGAAACCCACAACCAAAATCACCGGAAAGATGTTATCTTTCACAAGGGCAAATGCATATACGAATCAGTGAGCTTGAGTTCAGCTTATGAGATTCTCACTTAAACGACGCACAAAAAATGGCAATCTAAGCAACTCATCCTTCAGCTGAAAAGGGGGAAGAGGAATGGAAATACTAAAATAAAAAATGTGAAATGAAATCTAAACAAAATTAATTAAACAAAAGAAACCCATTAAATAACTCCAAAATGCAAACACAAATTTCCCAAAAATCTAGCAGCAACAACTAAAAGAAAAGGAGATCCATCAATAAGAAGAAAGAGACGGATAAAAAAGAAGGAAAAGTAGGAGGGGCTTACATGGGAAGGGGGATGTTATAATGGAAGTAGAGTTAAGAGGAGCCTTGTTCTGATTCTCGGAGGAAGTAGAAGAAGTTTGTTTTTATTTTAAACTTAACAAATTTAGTGTTTTTTTATGGTCTTTTTCAATTAAATTTGTAGACGTGGGGGATGGGGCCATTGATAGTACCTGTTGTATTCAAAGCTACTGATGGAATCACAGCCGTTGCTTTTATAATCACAGAAACGAGAGGGTGTATGAGTAAATATGTTCAAAATTAAAAGAAGAGGGGTCAATTTTGTAAATAAAAAAAGTAATTAGACCAATTATAATTATAAGTAAATAAAATAATATATTTGGGGGGATTTGAAGTATTTAAAAAATGAAGGGGCCGCATCATAATTTGACTTAGGTTTAATTTATGTTTTTAATGTCATTAAACAATTAAATTAATGTTTAGTCTGGTGGATAAGTCTGTGAAATTTAGAGTTCTCAAATTCGAGTTACAATCGGCGATGTGTGATTTTTTTTTTCTTTTTTTTGAGAATTACGGATTTTTGAGAACATTATGTTTCAAACTCAGAACTTCTCACATTTATTTTGAAAGTTGTACCAATTGAGGTATACTCAATCTAAATTACAAAAAAAACCAAATATTATTTTAAACATATAAAGTCTAATTTTTACAATAAACTTATAAAAGTGAAAAATATGTTTTGCGATATTAGAAAAGTAATGTCAAATATATAAAAGTCAAAATAATTTAGTAAGTGGCAATATTTGTAATCAATACATTATTTTTATTTCAAATTAATCATATTCCTCAGTTTATTTTATTCTGCCAAAATATAAAATTTCAAGCTAAAACTCAATTTCACTCTAGAACACAAAAACCAACAGAAATAATATATCATAATTAAATTTCAAGTAAATAAATATTTGCAAAAAAATAATAATTGCCGGACTTAGTATTTTGGAATTAAATGTAATATTCAATTGTAAATTTAAAAAAAAAATTATTAAAAGAAGTTGGGTATCAAGTTTAAGATCTCTCTTTGGTAAATTTATTCAACTGTACCTAGTTGGTATTCAATTGCAATTTAAATATGTCTATGCTATATGGAGTGTGCTTAAAAGTATTTTACCGAAAATGTCAGTTTTTGTTCCAAAATTATTGAATTTGGGAGATAATCAGCAGAATGAAATAATAAATTTGGGAATAATTGGAAAGAAATATTAGAAACAAACAAAATATATAACGAGATAAAAGCCAGAGGAAATATGATTATGAGATTAAAGCGGAGAATGCCTATAGCACATGAATTTCTTCTCTTTTGTTCCTTTATAGTACAAAGTGATTCGATCCCTGTAATGATTAATTACAATGTACGATTAAAAAAAATTAAATAAATTATTTTCTTTTCAACTTATTCATCAATTAAATTAATTACTACTTATAAATAATGTATATATTTACATTTATAAATAAATTAAAATGAACAAGGTCTTGAATATAAACTGCTAAAAAGTATATTATATCGAATCTTTTTTTATTTGTTGTACTTATATTTCACACAATTTTCATACTGCATTTCACAAAGGAATTAAAATTGTTGGAAATATCTAACCCTCACGTGAGTATGTCAATTGGGTCTAAGGATCTTATTCAATTTGGGTTATTAGAGAATATTGCAAATATAAGGATTTATGAGATTTATATGCATTTATATTCTCCATAAGGACCAAATTGCAATTTTATATAATCTTCATTCTCTATAAGTAGGTGATGGATGAAATGAAAATAAGTTGATGAATTTTCCATTTTTCTCTCTCCCGATGGAAAAATTAAATGATCTTCTGACGCTGTAGAAGTAGTGGAAATCGATTGATATCCGATATAATGTAATTCAATCTCGATTTGGTATATCGTTCGCGGCATTCTTCGATTTTGAATTCGGAAAAAGAATTGTATTAGAATCTGTTTCCATTTGCATTTTGTTGAAAAATGAAAGCTTCGTAATAGTATCACCTCAATTCATAATAATTTTTTCAACTAACGTACGCGTGAGCTAAGAAAAAAATTAATTCGAATGTGCTACTCCAAATCTAAACTTAGTTTTTACATTAAAAATAGATACTATTAGACTTAAAATATATGTAAGTTAAAAATTGTAGGATTTTGGAGGTACTGATCACTAATTTAGTTAATTAGATGACCTAAAAAGGACCAATATCCAGATTAAAAATAAAATGAGGATTCCAGTTGACAATCTGCATTAACCAGTCAATACCGAACTTTTTCTTCCTCTTATTTAATATTAAATAATATGATTAATTAATTAATTTAATGAAAAACAAACTTCAACAGACATAATTGATTAACAACATTATCTTTATTGCAAATCACAGACCAGCTTCTTGAGCAAATGATTACTCAAACACAGAGCCAGAGAAATGTATATGTTATTATAAAATGATGATGTTCGATGGACTCAAAACGAGTCTGAGTGGATCAATGATTCCGAGTATGCAGGGTTAAAACTGGGCTGAGAATTTCATGGGTGGTGATGGAGAATTTTTTCGAATCCAATAAGCTAGGTTAATTTTATTTTAATTGAAGCTACGTGTAAACATTTAGCTGTAAAAAAAAAAATAATTACATGAATATAAGCAAATTACAATACATATATGGATATAAAACTCATAAATTTTAATAGTATTGTCAAACAAAGATTTTAAAATTTATTCTAGATTAAATTAATACAATTATAAAGTTTTTTATTTTTTTCTCATTATAAATTTTTAAATGTTTTCTAAAAATATTGCTATGAAATAATTGTAGTTATATAAATTTTATCGTTGATTATTTATTAAAGTCCCATTCTAAAAACATTTGTCTCTTGAAAGTAGACCTGTTCGCAGGGGATCGCCCGGCCCGGCCCGAGCCCGAGCCCGTCGAAGCCCTAAGATTTATGGGCCGGGCTTGGTTTTTATATAAATACCGAAGTCCGGCCCGAACCTGACCCGACGAATAATTTTATTTATTATATATTTATACATTAAATTTATAATTATTTTAAGTTCTTATAGTTTATCCTATTAAATTTGTATACGTGATTACAATAAATGTTACTAAATATTAAAGATTTAAAGTAAACAATGCAATTATATTAAAATTTTAAACATTTTTTTATCTACTTTATATTTTTTTAATTTAGTTTAATAAAAAAATTTATAACAAAAAAAAATATTCATGGGCTTGGGTCGGGCTTGGGAATGACCTTATAAACCCGGCTTGAATCCTACCCGAACTCGAAGTTCTAAAGTATGGGTTTGGGCCGGGTTTGGGTTAGCGTTTTTTGTAAAAAAACCCGCCAAACCGACCCACCCGACGAACAGGTCTACTTGAAAGTAAACTTAACTTTTTGCAAAAGTGACATCTTTGTCACTGTACAAATGATCATGTAGGTTTGAAGTACTTGTTGCTCCTTGGAGATCGGGGAAGATTAAAAATATACTCCCTCCGTCTACTAAATATTGTCGTTTTAGAGGGATTTTGATGTCTCTTTTTTATTATCATTTTGTATTTCCAATGCGCTTTTTCTCTATATTTTCCATTCGTACCCTTATTAATTTATTCAACTTTCAAGATAACCATATCTTAATCTTCAATAATAAGATGAAAAGAATATAGAAATCAAAATTTAAATATATTAATGAAGTCTTGAAAATAGAGTATGACATTTATGAAAGGGTAAATTAGTAAATCACCTCATTCGGTTAATTGTTATCTTACAAAATGTGAATTAGTTAAAACGACAATATTTAGTAGACGGAGGGAGCATATCTTAAACGGCTGCATTATTCCTTACGAGGAGTCAAGTAGACCTGGGCATTGGCCGGGCCTTATCGGGCCTAGCTAAATAATGAATAGCCCAAGCCCGGCCTGGACCCATGAAAAAATACATCGGGTTTGAGTCGGGCCGGGTTTTTAATAAAATAATCAAAACCAAGCCCGGGCCGCGGGCCTAACTATTAATTGTTTCAAATAAAAAAAATTTAATATTTATTACTAAAAAATCATTGTGAAAAAATAATTCCAAATATATTTGTAGTATAAGTCACAAAATTAAGTTTACATGTTAAACTTTAGCAAAAAAATATGAAAATTTTCAACCATGTAATTTTTTTTTACTTTGAATATATAAAATAAATATATGTTTTTAACATAATAATTAATATTTCGGGTCGGGTTTTTGTTTTATTATTAAAACCAAGCACGGCATATATTTTACTTGAATCGCTTCGAGTTCGGGCGGGTCGGGTCTAATCTCCAATCACCTTATCCAAGCCCATTCCATGAAAAGCGGATATGAACGGATCCCGCGTCTAGAGTTAAGTGAGATCAGCATCAAGTGAACGTAAACAAATTCAAATTTTAACTCAAAATTAAGATTGTCCGGATAGTTTGATTCCATGGTCTCAGTTATTGCTTCCCAAATCCTCTTCCGAGTAAAGGTTTCAACAGATGACATGTGTGATTATAATTTGGAACAATTTTCTAATTAAAGCATGTACAAAACACATATTCAGTAGATTAAATAATGACTATCTACCAAAATAAATTAATAAATACTGACAAATATGAAAAAAAATTCCAAAGAATGGAATTGGACGAAGTGGCATAATCAGTCACAGCACTTCACCAGCTTTTTAGAATTTTCTTTGGAAATCGATTGCATCATATAATTGTACTAATTATAATATTGTTGTTTCCCGTTATTAATTTTGTTTAAATATGTATACATATTTCTTTTTTTTTAATTATCCAAATCATAATCCTAAATACACAAATTAAAATAAGATAGATTGGGTATAAGGTAATTTCTCAAATTAGACATCACAGCATCACCCATGAAAACATATTTGATTGTAACTAAACTAAAAATGACATTAACCCTAAGTTTGTGGTCTATTGGTAGGGACTGATTTATTTTTGAGCATTCATCTGGGATCAAATTTTTCAGATTTTTATGAAACAATTTTTAAGCTTGGGGTCAGTCATCATGTTCATCAAGACACCTGCAAACAGATGATCGGACATTAATCTGAATGAAAACATAATTTAAAGGTATCTTTTACAGTTGAGACTTGTCCAGGATCACGTTAAAAAAAACTAAAAATGATTTTTGTGATTTAATTTTTTGTTAGGTGGTTGATGAATTATTAACATTAATCTAAAAGAAAAGGGAGAGATGCATAATGATGAGCCTTTTGACCATTAGGTGGGAATTGGGTAATAATATTACTTTTTAAACGATAATTTCTCTATTGTTTTTACTCCCGAAACATACATGTGCACAGTACAACGTCAAATATGAATAAAATAAAAAAAATTTGGTAAAAAATTATATATTACAATAGATATATTTTTATTGGTTTTTGTATATATTTGTTTAAAAAATGCAACACTAGTTACTAGATTTATTAGAAACAATACAAATAAAGGTTAATAAAAAAAAAGTGAAGCATCTCACATGCCTACTGCTACAACAACAACAAGAAGGTGTTCAATATATTTGGCTTTGGTATTATATATATTACTACATGTTTCATTCTTAATTAAATAATTAATACAAAATACAAATGAAATTATAATAAAGCCTTTATAT
>CATIWQ010616468.1:0-19725 GCA_949673415.1 Euphorbia schlechtendalii | reverse complement strand
TTTTTTTCTTTTAAGCATATGTTTTTGAAGTACTTTGTACTTTGCGCCCATTTTTCGTGCTATGCTATTTTTCTTTTTTCACTATTTGAATGGTTGCTGTTTCTACTCCGTACCATTCCTCACCTTTTGCATAACTCATTGGTTATCCTCTCTTTCTTTTGATTTTTCACTCTTAATACCCTCATCCTTTATTGATCATTTTCAAAGTATTATGGCTATAGCTTCCCAACACTTTAGACACACTCAATACTTATAGGACTTATTCGAGATTTGGATATAAAACTCATAGTAAGAATACTACTAGATATTACTCTACTTAAACTTATAAGAAGCATTAAACTAAAACTATTTAACTTATACTAATTCATGTTGCATTGAAATATATATCGAAACTTACTTGGAATATTACTTTCGAATGTTACTCACCACTCATCCTTGCCAAATTGATAAATGTTGTGCTAATAAAGCTCAATTTCAACATGCGCTCAAGCACTAACATCAAACTTATAATACCTAATACTCAAAATAACCTTGGACAAATGTTAGTATAGTATAAGAATGGATAATGTATAAATAACAAAAATTTTCAAATTCTTCAATTTTTTAATTTTTTAATTTTTTTTGGATTTTTGGGATTTACAATTGCTCCCCCACACTAAAGAACACAATGTCCTCATTGTGGAAGACTTTATTCAATTGAAAATCTAGTCTAAAAACAAACAACTAGCCTAAAAATATGAAAAAGAAAAGTAAAGAGAAAACCCGTTCTATTGAGAAGGGGAATCCGGGGGGACTAGGAGTAAAATGACAATTTTGTTTTCGAAAGAAGGATAATAATTTTCGAAGCATCGATTTATTATTCTTCTTAAGAATCTTGATGTCTCTTTTCATTACTCCAAGTTCCGCTTGGCAATTGTCTAATTTTTGTTGCATGATCGCCTTCTAATCTTTGAGAGCATCGTTTTCTTCTTTTTCATCTTCTTCTACTTCAAGCATTGGAGCTTTTCCATGTCAACGGCTTACGGTTGGATTAGATGGTCCGACAGAAGAATTTTCATGAGCCAAGTTTAGCTTCTTAGTGTTGTTGGAGTAGGAGCAGAAAGAATATACACCATCGTTCTCTTCAAGAAGTCCAGTATTCTTCAAATAAGTTCCATCCATATAATAAAAATACTCACCCGGTTGTTGGACATAGGGGAGTTCACCTCTTGCACCCAAGATAATAGCGGTGATAATTTCAGCCTCTCCAATCTTGTTCCTCATGCTTGTAGAATTCATCTTCATCATATCCCATATGATATCCACAAATTCCATTTTTTGTTTCATCAAAGCGCAAGAAAGAACAAAAAAATCTTTCTTTTGGACTTTGGTATTCTCTACTCGATAAAATACCGAAGTGGAAAGGTATTTGTGGAGAAGAAGAATGCACTCATCCTTAATAAGTTTATTAGGAGAATTTTTGGGATCGAAGACTCTCTTACCCGATAATTCTACCCAAACTTGATTTGGTTGATAAGTATCCATCATGCTTGATGAATTAACTATCTCGAATCCAAACCATTCACCCATCATCTCTCTTGTGACTGTGTAATGTCATCCTTGATTACGAAATTGAATTGCCTTTTCCTTGTAAAAGAAGGATCCACCTAATTAATCTAGATTTGTCATCTTTCTTAGCAAACTAATATCTTAAAGCAGCATGATCAATGTAAACTATTACTTTAGACCCTATCAAATATGATCTAAACTTGTCACTTGTATATATGATTGCTAACATCTCTTTTTCTGTGGTAGTGTAATTGCATTGTGTAGAAGATAAAGTGTGACTTGCATAGTAAATTGCATGCAAACTCTTTTCATACCTTTGTCCTAGTACACAACCTACAGCTACATCACTAGCATCACACATCAATTCAAATGGCAGAGACCAATTTGGTTTAACAATTATGGGCCAAAACTAATGCTTATTTTAAAGTTTTGAAGGCTTTTAAACAGTCATAAGAGAATTCGAACTTCACATCTTTAACTAATATAGTTAAAGGTTTAGCTATAACCAAAAAATCTTTAATAAAATTCTGTAAAATCCAGCATGGCTTAGAAATGATCTTATTCCCTTAACATTTATGGGAGGAGGTAATTTCTCTATGATTTCGGTTTTTGCTATATCTACATGAATTCCTTTCTCATCTATCTTATGACCTAATACTATACCTTCATTAACCATAAAATGACATCTCTCCCAGTTCAACACCAAATTAGTTTCTTCACATCTAGCAAGTACTTTATCCAAATTCTCTGGACATTTCTCAAAAGAATCTCCGTATACTGAGAAATCATCCATGAAAACTTCCATAATATCCTCCACATACTAAAAATAGTAGAAACAAACCTTTGAAAAGTGGCTGGAGCATTACATAACTCGAAAGGCATTCTTCTATAAGTAACTGTACTAAATGGACATGTAAAAGTGGGTTTGTCCTGGTCATCTGGCCTAATTTGAATTTGAAAATATAAATAGAATCCATCTAAAAACAGTAAAATGCATGACCTGATATTCTTTCTAACATTTGGTCTATAAATGGTAAAGGGAAATGGTCTTTCCTAGTGGCTGCATTTAATTTTCTATAGTCTATGAAAACTCTCCATCCAGTGGTTGTCCTAGTAAGAACTAAGCTACCCTTTTCATTTTGAACTAGAGTAATACCTCCTTTTTTCAGAATACATTGAACAGGGCTGACCCACTCACTATCTGAAATTGGATAGATAATTCTTGCATCTAGCAACTTAATAATTTTCTTCTTAACAACTTCCTTCATGTGAGGATTTAATCTTCTCTGCCTTTCTATTCTAGGTTTACTTTCATTCTCCAAATTAATTGAATGCATTACTATATTAGGGCTAATCCCTCTAATATTGGAAATTTACCATCCAATACTTCTTATTCTACCCTTTATAATCTCTAATAATGCTTCTTCCTGCAGACTAGATAACTTACTAGAAATGATAATGGGTGGAGTATTGTTGCTTCATAAAAATGCATACTTCAAATGAATAGGCAATAGCTCAATTCTACTAAGGGCGGTTTATCTATAGAAGGTGGTATAGGATCATCTTCTCTAACCAATTTTTCGGTTTCAGAGGAATATTCTAAATTTTCAAGGGATTCAAATGTTGACTCTTCATGAGATGTAACATGAAAAATTTCATCTATGCATGTATCAATTAAGTTATCGATCATGTAATCTCCACAAAACTTATCCCAATGTATATTAGTAAACATTATAACACAAAATAAAATAAAATAACAAACAAACAAATATATAAATAAAATAAAAGAAAAGTAATAACGTAACGTAGTCTCCAGCAAATTAAATCTCTAGAACGCACTTGCCTTCCCATGAAACGGTGCTAAAAACTTGTTCGTGAGTTTTTGGCTACTCTTGTTCTGAAAGACTTATCCCCGTAAACGGTGCCAAAAACTTGTTCACCACTTTTCTACTGATAAGTTTAATAACTTGTTAGCAAGATTTTGGCTTTAAAGTATTGGTGTTGTCAATACCACTTATCAAATAGAAAAATGATGATAACTGCAAGTATACAGTTGTGATGTAGTTTTAAAAGATATCGATCCCGCAGGGAAGGAACTAGCTCTAAAGATCAACAATAGGAACGGAACAAAAGGAAATAAAGTAATTTAGTTTGGACGATTGGAATGATGGATGGATAGAAAAATGTATGAAAGATTACAAAAGATACAAGTATATAGATATTCCCTACGAACAAGTATAACAAATAAAACATGCAAAATCATCAAAGATATTACGTACACTAGGTTAATTTAACAGATACAGTTCTAAACACTCAGATTTTCAATTATTCACCGTAGAGCAACACATGAAATGACTTTTCTAAATCTAGTGCAAATAAATTAAGATGATTGTATAAACCTGGAAGACAATATTACTATGGTTAGTACGAGTCGCTCTCACATAGCCATATTTAGCAAGTTACCATTCAAATGTTGGCTCACTAAACAGCGTTATAATCACAGATCCAGTGATCATACACAATCTCGTTAACCCCGAAACTACTCTTAAAGTTAACTTAAAAGCATATAACTTGATTAATATAAAAGATTCAACATGAAATACACATTATGACACATAGACATATTATAAACTTCAAAATAGAAAGTATAAGTAAAAAGCAAAGCAAAGTTGTAAGGTATGCAAGTGAAAGCTAAAGTTGATCAAATAGTATCCACTCTTTAATGGGAGTCATCAATTCTCGCAATTCCTGCGTCTGCTTTGAATTTGGTCTCGACTTGTAAAGAACCTTCGCTAGGATGCTATTCTTTGTGAATATCGAATAAATGAATATTGAAGAATGAAAACTTTTATTTATAAGTGATTTGCAATTACACTTATACAACAATCGCTCGAATATGTAGAGAAATCTAGTGATCGAAATAGGGTTCAAATCACTTATGCATTTTCTCACTAACACTTACGAATGTAGCGAAATCTAGATATTTTTCTTCTCTATCTATGCACACACATCTACCATGCCATGCACCACTTTATCCACCATTTATGCCACGAAATTGGTGAGTTTGGAGCCCTATTTATAGAGTATGAAGAGTTACATCTATCCAAATGAAGAGTTGTATCCATTGGTGAAAGATTGCATCACTTCATTGTGATTGGATGAGAAGCTTTATCCTTATCCACAATGGAAAGGCATCTTTTCATGATTGGTTAACTTCCAAAAGGTGTCTTTTCATTTGGTAGTTGATGGCGGTTGATCATTCTTATCTGGCGGTTGGTAGTTGAGAAGAGTTGACCAAAAAACAGTCAAAGTCGTGAAGGCGAAGTACATGTCACGATCGTGAATACTTGGTTGGAAACTTTCTGTTCTAAAGAATAGTAAGTCACGACAGTGAATGGTTGTTGTGACTAGTGAATTGTGCTTTTCTTCAGAATCCTTCTTGTAACTTTATCGATCTTCGACAACTTCGATCCTAAGCCAAATCCTTAAGTTCCATGCATCTTTTTTTTCACCTTTTTCACTCTTTTTTCATAGATTTCCAACTTTAATCATTTTACTTCCAAGATTTACCTAGTACTTGCATTTGCATAAAAACAACTACATATCATGTGAAATCTTTTATATGAAGTGTAAAAATGACTTAAACTATGGTGTTTAATGTGTAAAATTATTATGATAATAAGTGTAATTATACACTTATCAGTTGCTAACAAATCATCCAAGAGACCTTGTGCTCTCATGAGGGTCTCGTACTTGAAGACATGGAAACTCAAAGCATCATGGTAGTCGTATATGGACATCCTGCATAACTTGAACTACGGGCAGTGACAATTTTTAATCTTCTCCAAGCTGTACGAGCTCATTCCAAATTCTAGGTTTGTGCTCACGTGATGGGGATCGAAACCTGATCCGATCATCATTACAGATTCTTCTATCTTTTTCTCCAGGCATTGCTAAATAGCCTTTCCTTCCATTCCTAAGTCTATCATCCCCACCTTGTCTTCAAACTGAGGAAGGGGGTTGTTTATCTTACTAGGGCTTTAATGCGAGCTCTTCTATCACCCAATCCTCTATCAACTTAAATAGAGCCTCGATAGGTCTTTGCAATTGTTGGTCCTGTAGCCGGCCACCACGTGGTGGTGGTAGAAATTGTTCTTTTCCTCTGGTTTGGGGGGAGCCCACAGTTTCACACTCTCTAGCATCTTCAATTCTCGCAATTTGGTGAAAAGGAACCCTAAGTCAGCGGAGTAGGGAGATATCTTGTGATATTCCTCTTTTGGTAAGCGTACGCATGCCACCATCTCCGTCTACACTAATTCCACCATCGCTTGCTTCCCCTTAGGCTGGGAGGGGGTGGGTGTTGATAAGGACCCCATGTCAGCCTTCTTATACCAAGGCCTGCTAACTAGTGGGGCCATCACCGCGTTCATGGCCTCGATCCTCTCTTACTCCAATTTCTCAAACACGTCATTGTAGGACGTGAAAGTATCCATCCCCAAATGGTTTCTATACATCGGTAAAGCCCTATCTAAGAGCTTCACAATAATATCGGATAGGCTGAGATGGTTTTTCAACAACACTTGGGTTTTCATCCACCGGCCATAGTAGGGCTTGAATAATTCCACGGGAACTTGTTTAATGGCTTCTTGATGCTGCATTATCATTTTCATCTAGGAATTGAACCTGTATTTCTCATACTACCAATGCCTTCGATAAACGGTCCCAATCGTTTGAAACTTTCGAAGGCAAGTTGTTGTACCACTCATTAGCTGGCTCACCTAGAGTGACGATGAATAACTTGGCTAACATTCTATCCGAAATTCTCCTCGCCCTCATCACCGTCTGATAATTCTCTAGATGGGATCTGGGATCTCCCTCTCCTTTATACTTTACTAACTCTGGCATGACGAAGTTGTCAGAAGCCAATCTTCTTCGTGAACCACCAAAAGTGTTAGATAGTGGTTGGGAGGATGGCCGAATAACTAATCCGCATGGGTGGCTAAGAATTGTTGCTAAAGTTCCGCTATGTTTGGTCCTTGACCCTGAGGCAATGTATCCTAGCTGTAGTAAGGAAATCCCAACTGATAAGGATGAGCGAAGGTCGCAGGTGGTGGCTGAGACTGACCTTGAGTAAATGCCATGCCTCGAGAGACAACGGCAAAGCTTGGCGTGCCTGTCGAATGAGGGCCTAACTGGTACTAGCCCGTCGGGGGAGTCATTCTTAGGTGGAATAAGGTAGGGGAATTAGCGCTATAAGGTCTTCCTGTTGAGAGTTGAAGCTAGGAGGAGTGAAACTAGGAGATGGCCTGCTGACTAGCATCATCGAAAGTTGAGTAATTGATTGCGGGGGTGGTGTGCTGACAATCTGATGATTGAAATGACCTGATCCAAACAAATGCTGCGGTTGGGCTACCTTAGCTGGCACGGATCGGTCTCCCCTGGAAATTTATCCCACTTGAAATGGTCTTAACTTCGCTGGACCACTCCGAGTGCCAAATTGGAATATATTGCTTGGAGGACTGTTACTAGGAAGGACAGTGGTCTCCTCGCTCAAGGATGGTCATTAGTGGGGGGTTGAACATTCCTCACATTTTCGGAATCTGACAATCGATTAGAGTTACGGACCCCCATTTTCCTCGGACGAGCATGATGCTCGATGGCTTAGACAAACTGCTCACTACCGATGAAGGCTTCTAGCGCATTTGCAATTTCTTTACTGATGTTCTGTTGCAGGCCTTGAGTTTGGGCGAAATGGCTCCTCAGGAGCGAAATGGCCCCTAGTCGTATTGTCATCTTGGAGTTGGTCATGATGAAGAATTGATCCCTGCTTAAGCACACAAAATGGTGATCAGATCATGCATGGTGTATGTATGAATTAATGATTATGCATGCAACGGGGTTGATCATGACATAAATGTAGTCGGTGAGTGACATTTTTTGAGGTAAAGGTCATGTCAATGTGACATCCAGGCTTTGCTACGTGGTACAAGGCTTTTAGTATTGGTGGTTTTGCCATATTATCCATATAGTAATAGGCTTGGGTCTTGAATCCTTATAGGGGTTACGAGGAATCAGGTAAACAATGTGTTATACCCTTCTTTATACCTTCTTTGGGGTGATGGGTATGTTTCCCTATTTGGGTAGAGGTTTGGGCATCCTTTAGGATACCTTTATCTTGTGGTCCTAATTCTAGGTGACGCTGTCTTGGCATGTCTTCTAAAATTAGGTGGTTAGTATTAGTGTAATACCGAGTGTAATATGACATGTGTGTGTGAATATTAGTGTTCGCACAAAGATCATTGTTAGCGAGATGGTTTACATAAAGTAATGCTCTTTTGAATGCATGATGCGGATATGATCACATAGCACATAACATATCTCATTCGACCTTATATCTACTGCGCGTAAAAGGGTAGGCTTTCAATTCTAGGCTTGGTTCATATTAACATCACAAGGATATTAAGGTTCATTCATGCACAAAATAAATGCATCTTGTTTTGGTAAACCTAATGGAAATTTGTGGTTCCTTATATGAGTTCGGTCAATGGGTTGTTGATGTAGAAGGTTCTTGTTGCACTAAAATAAACTTTCTCCCTTTCCCCTAAATAGGTTCAAGAGGGCCCATGTAGTATGGCAACAAGTGATCCACTTGCTATGTACCTTCGGTCACTAAGGGGTCGCAAAGGATACTTTTACAAGCTTCTCGATGAAACAGGGTGCCCTAGCCTTAATGGCTAATCTATCTAATGCATATGCTTTGTGGAATATCAAAATCTTGGAAAATTGTTTGACTTAAATAACGACTTTTCACTAACTCATAAAAAATCTTCGAAACTTTTAAGTTTAAAAAGAAAGAAGAAATCCTCAGCGGAGTCGCCACTATGAGTGGACGAAGTTTTACCTGCGCGGTCGCCTCGAGGCACCAACCCCTTGAGATGGGGCATGGGATTTTTGAAAATGTACGTTATGGTTGTGGAAAGGATTCTAAAGACTCGAGGCCTAAACCTCTAGCCTACATTATACAAAGTCACCACCCGGATCAGCTCTTCCAGGAAATTCGGTACAGACTAGATCCGTTAAGCCTAAATGATATCGTAGTATAGAGATTCGTGTCTGGATGAGTTACTTATTTCATTGTTATTTAAGTCATATTAGGCAAGTGGCTACCATATTCCAACATCATGATATCTCGTTCTAAATCATTTTCGAGTTATGTTTTAGCATGCATACGGAAGGCAATAAATAAGTACGGAAAGTAAACATGTAGGAAAGTAAATGCGCCTAGTCTAGGGGTGGATTATTTACATATTTTGAGTATGGTGAATACAAATTGCCTAAATTACATGATACTTAGGTAAATGAATGCATACATGTCCTATTATACAACCGATCTAACAAATACATAATTTTTATTAAAGTGCGATACCCAAAGGAAAATAAATCTTAACATACATCTAACCTAATCTACCTGCATCCACAAAGGTTAGCATAAAATATTTTCACAACACAAACATGTGCCAATGCACCGAGTATGCTCTTTCAATTGGTTAGTTTGAACTTGCATTATCTTATCATATATTCATTCATATCAAGTTGCTTAACAAAACAATGCTATATATGTGCATGTTAATTTAGAGTGCATCAAAAAATTTTGTGTAAGTATATCTAATAGTGATACCTTTGATAAGTTATGTGATTATGTTGTGTATTTGATTAGCAATAAAATATGGGAGTAGGTTCTTTAAGTTGCAATGTTTCATACACGGGGAATGAACATACTTGACAATCTTAATATATATATATATATATATTATCTTACATTTTGCAAGGGATTCTGCAAGAGATATTGCACTTACAAAATAGCAAGTACACCAAGTAAGGGATTTATACTTGCAAAATTGCAAAGGATTTTACAAGAGAAATGTACTTGCAATTCTGCAACGGAATTAGCAAGGGGAAAATATTTCGTTGCACATTTGTAACGGAATTTCAAATCGTTGCAGATCAATCTGCAAGGACACATATTGCAACAGAATCCATTCCGGTGGAAATCCATTGCAAAACATTGTTTTAGTTGCAAAATCCGTTGCAATCGAGTGATTTTCTTGTAGTGTGATAGCCCATTACTCACTTTAATTATCTTCCGGATCATTCTTCTACTGTTTCACTTTTCCCTTGAATGAGTTTTTCAATTCTAATAACCCTATTGCACCAATGGATGTTAGCATGATAACCCTACGTTCAAACCTTGATTAGAATCAAGATCAGCCTCTACCCTATCCAATCACTGTCTTTCTGTAATTCAGTCCCTTGGTTCCCAATCTCTGCATTTATTCAACAATTCATTAGTGTTTTCCCATCCTTGTGATTACTGTTCTTTTCGGATCGTGTTTGCCTTCAGTCTGAATCATTGTTTTGTCAAAGCTCATATTAAAATCTAATTATTTTTACAAAGGTTGACCTAGGGCAAACCTCAACCAGCGACCACTGCCATCAATATCGCAACCACCGTTCACTCTCTCGTGGATGTCTTAGTCATAGTCTTCCCTTCTCAAACCGATCAGCTCCTTTCTCTGGATGTACAAATATTGTACGCAGGCCCCTAATGATCAATTCTCATGATCATGGGAATAGGAATCGAGACCCATGCAAGATATATTTTGAAAACTTCTTGAACGCTTATGAAATTGTGGCTACGAAGAAGGTTTTCTTGAGAAATGGAGTATTTGGAGACTTGTATGTAGCGAGAAAACGCAACTAGAGGAATATGAACTTTTGGTTCCTCACCATTAGAGATACACTTCCGGTGCAAGAGGTTCTTTATCATTTGAATTCTATTTCAATTAATGTCATGAAATTGAGAGCGTTTATTGCTCAGTTGGCTAAACTAAAACTTATTCGAGAAGTGTCGAAGAAGGCGGCTCCGTAACCTAGAAGTAAATTTGTATTTCGAGAATCATTGAGAGGTTCCCGATCATATGCTAAGGTAGTTTTTAATGGGCAGAATAGATAATCTAGAGGCTCGGCAATGGCAATAAGGGGAGAGGTAGGCTCGGGTGGTGTTGTGCAGTCCAAGAAGGCAGGAAGTTCAGTGGAGGTTCGGAGGGATAAGGGGTATGTTCCGACTTCTAATCTGATAGTGGAAGTTACACCATGGAGATCGAGGACTTGTGTTGTTAAACTTACTTCAATTTCGAATATAAGAATCATTTATGAATTGATTAGAGAGAAGGGTTTTGATGTGGATTTTTCTGCTTCGATAGGAGGTGAGTATGTTTTCGTTGGATTTAATTTAGTTGATACCATGAATGATTTTGTGAATGATGATTGGATGGTTTTATTTAATGTTTTATCAGAAGTTAAGCATGTTTTGAATTAATTTTCTATGTCGAAGTGCATTATGTACCTTGACTTTATGGGCATCCCTCCAGTGGTGATATGTGAACCGCTCATTAGGAAGTTAGCATCAAGATTCGGTTGTGTTATTGCGATTGGTTGTGATTTTGATTACCCATATCGTTTAGATGTGGTTTCGTGTCTTGTTTCTGTCCTAGTGGGAACAGTCAGTAATACTTTTAAACTAAAGGTTAGAAATATTGAATCCATTATGGTGGCCAAATTGAGGCAAGGGGTGGGTTGCAGCCATTCGGATGGAAAAGAGGATGGATATGGTGGGGATTCAGATGAAAGTGGTGATTCGGATGGGAGCGAGGATGATGATTCGAATTCGAGTACGGATGATACTTCCTTGCACGACCCGCAGGAGGTTGCAGAGTTGTTGGGCCGCGAGGCTGTTGATGGGGCAGAGTGAAACCGTGTGGGTGAGTCTAGTTGAAGTTATATGTCAAACTCGGGTAGCTTTAGAGGTATATTATCATCCACGAGATCATTGAGAAGCAGAATGGTTCACAAGGATGTAGTTAATTCGGGAAATAGAAGTGGAAAGATAACAATTTCATCGTAGCTTGACATATCTAATATGAATCGAGTGATTTTGAGGGCAAGTGAGAATGCATAGAGATTTAATGAGGAGGTATTAAAGTTTAAAATAGGCGAGGAACTTAGCATTTTCGATGGCCAACACATAGATGTGGTTGTTTCGGCACTTGAGGAGCTGCGGGGCTGTTGAGGGTTGCGGTTCCATAATCAAGGTTTTTCTAATTTTACTTATGTCATTAAATTTTGCATGTTGGAATTATCGTGGAGGGGTGATGAATGAGGAGAAACAATTTTTATCTCTTATTCGTTAAAGGAGTTTGAGCTTTTTTTGTTTAATCGAGACTAAGATTCCGGAATCTACTGAGCAAGTAATCCAAAAATATTTGGGCTACAATGATTTTTTGGTGAGCTATGTTCCGTGTCAGGGGCGTTCGGGAGGAATTATTGTTTCTTGGAACTCATTGGTACTTCAGGGTAACGTTATGCATTTGGCCGATAGATGGTTATCAATTCAATTTATCATGAATCAGCTAAAGATAAATGTTATTTGTATTTATGGGATGAATAGTCACGAGGATTGATTGCGGCTTTGGGAGGAATCAACGCTAGGTATTCAAAGCCATGGTAATGTCATTGTCTGTGGGGACTTCAACGAGGTATAATTTAGCTCGGAGAGTTTCGGAGGGGGGGAATATCTAATTCAATGTTGTCATTCAAGGAATTTGTTGATAGAAATGGTTTGTATGACATTCTGTTGAGTGGTAGAGATTATACATGTTCGAATAGTATTTCATTTTCACGACTTAATCGAGCTATGACTTTGAGCGATTTACTTGATATTTGGCCTTCGATGAATATTGGACAGTTGACACTTCCCTTTTAAACCATTTTTCAATTATTTTCTCATCGCACATCATTGCACCGTCAGGAAATAGACCGTCATGTTCGTTGAATTGTTGGTGGGAGAAGGTAGAATTTTTACCATTCTGAAAAGTGAAATGGGATATTATATGTAGAAAATGGGTGGACAAGGATATTGATTTTAAATTGGCTAAATTGTGGAATTATATTTGACCATGGCATGCAGCAAATTTCAGGAATTTAGAGGTGGAAATTAAATCTTTAGAAGAGCGAGTGATCCACCTAATGTCGAATTTGGTCGACTCGAAATTATATCACACCCGTAGCCAATTAACGTCGAGGGGATGTAGTTTGGAAAAAATTAGGCATCAACAATCGAGGGTTCAATGGACATTTTTGGGCGATGACAATACAAAAATTTTTCATCATGTAACGTCGGTGCATTTTAGAGGGAATTGTATAAATGAACTAGAGATTGATGGAGTTTTGGTTAGTGATCAACGGGCCATTATTGTTACCATTGGGGGATTATATTTGGACTTGTTTAAGGAATTAAACACGATACCGTTTTCACTTCAATGCTACATTTTCGAGAGCTTGGCCAAGAGCAAAATGCGGGGCTGGTGGCGGAATTTAGTGAGGCTGAGGTGTGGGGGACTGTTTTCTCTTGCAACAAAGGAAAGGCACCAGGTTCAGATTGGTTCAATTTTTTCTTCTATAGACATTTTTGGAATGAAATTAAACCATGTGTTATGAAGCTGTTTAGTGTTTTTTTGCAACGGGGAGCTTGCCTAATTCGGTTAAGAATTATTTACATTTCTTGTTCCAAAGGTGCCCGGGTCTTCATTATTAGGATATTATAGGCCGATCACGCTTGTTCATGGCATATACAAAATAATTTCCAAAATGCTTGCAGAAAGGTTGAAGCTGATTTTACCAATGTTAGTTTCGAGTTGTCAATTCAGATTCATCAAAGGGAGAAGCATTCATGAGTGCTCCTTCATTGCATCGGAGGTGATTCATTCAATTCATGCAAGTAGAAAATCATGCTTTGCTCTTAAGCTTGACTTTAGGATTGTATTTCTTAGAGTTTTATTGATGCGGTTCTTAGGAGAATGGGATTTGAGGAGAAATAAATAAAGTGTTTAAGGGTTCGGCCACGTCATGTTTTATTAATGGATCACCGTGCGATCCAATTTGATTACATAGGGGGGGTGATGCAAGGTGTTTCGATGTCACCTTTCATTTTTGTACTTGATGTTGAGGGCCTTAAACAGCTATTTGATGCTAGTGTCCAAGCAAGGATACTCCTGGGATTCAAAATCGTTGATTCGGCTGTTGATATGTCCCTCCTACAATTTGCTGATGACACCTTGTGTTTTATTCTGGCGGATGAGACTTTGATTCCGATTTTGAAGAGAATTCTGCGTTGCTTTGAATTGATCTCGGGTTTGAGTATAAATTTTAACAAGAGTGCACTTATTGGTGTTAATATAAGTGAGTCAAGGGTTACCACGTGTGTTGAATTATTGGGATGTAAGGTGGAGTCATTTTCAACTGTTTATCTTGGGGCCCCATTGAGCGGTAAAAGAATACCTATGTCGAGTTGGAACCCCCTTATAGATAAATTCCATAATAAACTTCAAAGGTGGAAAGGACAATGCTTATCATATAGCGAAATGGTGGTTTTAATTAAAGCGATTCTAACGTCGATTCCAGTGTATTTGTTGTCCCTTTACAAGATGCCATTGTCAGTGAATTGAAGCTAGTCCAGATTATGAGGAACTTTCTTTGGAAAGGGATTACGACGGTGAGAGGAATTAGCAAGGTGAATTGGGATACGATTGCGCTTCCAAAGAGCGCCGGGGGCATTAACATAAAGGATTTCCAGGTGGTAAATTATAGCTTATTGCTAAAATGGGTTTGGAAATTAGAATGACGTGACAAGAGTCGATTTGGTTTGAGTTTTGCGCTAGGAAGTATGATTTCGATTCTTGGGCAGCATTATAAAGTTTTGATGTTCGGCATTTATCTCCTATTTGGAAAGTGATTGTTTCATGTTGTGTATCGAATGTTGGTCTTTGGACGGTGTTTAAGGAGAACGGCTGAGTGGTTGTAACAAATGGGGATACATGCTCGTTTTGGCATGATAACTGAACGACAGAATTACCCTTGTCGGTGTTGTTCGTGGACTTGTTTACCTTGAATAATCGGAAAGGCTGCAACGTGCGAGACGGTTGTGAAGCGATATTTGGGGCTACCACGTTCATGAGACCGTTTTTGAAGCGTCATCTACGAGTATCAAGCCGTGAACGATGTCTATAACTTAGAAGATGGATTGAACAATCAAACCCCGATTTTTTTACGAATGGCTCCTGAGGTGCAAGTGCTCAAGTCTCGGTTTCACCATTGTTCTCTGATGGGGCTGATGTCTTTCAATGGGTCGGTGGGGGTTCGAAATTGTTTTCGACAAGTATCTATATCGCTCACTACTACGAATAGTTACATCTTGTGCCGGTAACGAACTTTGACATTATTTGGAAGACACGACTTATTCCAGATTCTTTGGATGGATTGTTTTTCATGGGAGAGTGCCATCGAAATCGTTTCTAGCATTTAGGGCTGCATTGATAATGCGAATTGTCCTTTTGTGAGGAAACGGAGACCATGGAACGCGCTCTTTTCCACTGCTTTAAGGCTCGGCAAGTTTGGTGTGGTATTTTTAGACTTCTCGAAGTGGTTGTGACAACCCCCTATTTGGCTACTAGCTTTTTGGATGGGTGGCGTTTGCTTTTCCGGTTGGATCTTTGCCGTGAATTTGCAATGTCATTATGGTTATTTATTGCTTGGAATATATGGAAGAGGAGAAAAAGAATGATTTTTGAAGATTTTCAAAGGGAGGAAGACATCGTTCTTGCAAGCTACTATCATTGTCGTTTTTTATATTGTTGTAATAGGGGTTTGCTTCCTTTTGGGGTGAATGACTTTTTCATCCAACCAAGCAATTTGCTTTGTACATAGCTTATTTTTATTATTAATAAAAAGATAGGAGGGTGCTTTGTAGGCAAGCGAACGCATCAATCTAGTTAGGACGTTCATCCCGAAATTTTCAGCCGCTCCTAACTTTTTCCGATGGAGGGACACAATGTCCCTTCGGAGGTTTTTCAAAAGAAAAACACAAGTAAAATGGTGTCATAGAAACCAAATTGTTAAAACAGTTCGAAGGCCATCTTTTGCTTTAGTTTGTGTGCTACGTACATATGATATATAATCTTGAAAATATGTTCTAATGATTCTGATCCTTTTGATAGCTTGCAGTTCCGATTCTAAAATGTTGGTAAGAATTTGAAATGATATGTATAAATAAACAAGCTTCCGACTATATGATCACAATAAAAAGCATATATTATCTCAATTGTGTATCTCATTATGTCAAATTGTTGTTTTGTGTTGATTTTGTTTCTAATTAATATGCCCTTGGCCTCATTATTATACTGGAAAATTGTAATGCACAGATGCATCTTTGCAGTTTGTCATACTGTGATGAAGTCCTATAATAAGAGACTTTATTGGCAGAGAAACCACCTGCAATGGCAGCGATGTCCTCAACTTGAATGTCAAGAACTTGTGAATTTTTATTTATAGAAGTAACGGATTCTTCGTCCAAACGGTTCTTCGATTAAAAGCCATTCGATTTCACAGGACGTAATGACCCCTGCCACAAAATGCAGAACAAATATATACTAGTCTAGTAACAAAGAAAACACCAGTATATGCGCAACTGATACCAAAAAACGATGAAGACATTAAACAAGGCAATACCTTCACTTTCACCTTTTTCAAGCAAATGAAGGTCTTAAACACCAGAACCCATTTCTGTTACCCAATGCTTCTGTTGAATTCAATATAAACCTCCTACGGTTATTAAGTTAAATTCAACAAATAAAAACAATTTTCTCTCAATCTCTCAGAAACCTAACAGCTTAGCTCAGAGTTCAAATGCAGAATGCAATGCTTTACAGTTTGCAACCTTATTTGTATGGAACTGAGAAGTTGGTGTGGGTTTTTAACCATTAATGTTTACAGTTTTTTATCTTCACCAATTTATTTTAAATACGTTGATATATTAGTTACAGATTGAAAATGTGTATTATTACTTAACCATTTATTTTAGGATCATATCTATAAACACATACAGTTTTTCCAAAAAAAAAATATCTATAAACACATACATTTATGTTTAATAAAAGTGGTTACTTCGTTAATTTTAATGTATACCATTTTAGTATATTTGTTATAACTTGTTAAAGAAACTTTCCACTGTAACTTTATTTTAACAAAGATATCATACATTGCTCTTAATTACCATACTTAATGGTAATTAAGAGCAATGAATGTATGGTGAGTTTGTCAAATTCGCCATAGGATTTCCAGACGATTCTACATGTATTATAATCTTATCTAACTGCTTTAAAAAGGTCTTTTTAAAAAAGAAATTGAGGTAGATAATAAGGTCAGGGTATGGCACTCAGCCGATGACACCATTAACATCTACTTTATTGAAGGGAAAAGAAAATGAAAATTTAAACAAAGTCAACGTGTGAAAAAAAGAGAAACGAGAAACCAAAAGGTCCAGAACATGCTCTGGCCTTAAGCGACAACTAAATTAGCTTAACCTATAGATGGCTGTGCCCATTCTATATGCAGGTAAAAATCAAAACAAAACGGGGGTGGGGGGTGCAATCTCCCAATCAGTGGTCGTTCTTGAAATTCTTCCAAATGTCGTCAACGTTAATGCTTCAGCAAAGCGGTTTCCCTCTCTATAAATATCTGTCACGCTCAATGTCATTGTTTGAAGCAACTGTAAGCAGTTCAACCGGTCCTTCCGAAAGATCTTAGGAACCAAAAGCGAGTGAGTATGAAACAACCATACAACATACATCTAATTACATTCTAACATTATATGTTGCCAACCCTTTGAATTTGCATAGACAATGGCATGAATAGCAGCTTTTAATAAAGCCACATAAGAGAACGTTGATTCTAAGGCATACGATTCTAAGGACAAACAAAATTAATTATACCAGAAGGCATACGATTTATAAGAAACACTGTTGTATCAAACGCAAACTACCAAAACCGCATGGGTAATTTAGCATGATGAAGTAAAGCAAGACCGATTTCAACAATATGATGATGTTTACATTCAACATTACCATTTGGTTCTGGGTGTATGGACACGATATATGATATTTAATGCCATGTTGTTGGGGGTATTCTTGAATAGGTTTAAATTCCACTAATCTATTTGATTGAAAACATTTGATAGGACGATTAAAGTGTTTTTTCAACAATAGTACGAAATTAAACAAATAAAGATAACCCATCATATTTATGCTCCATAAAATAACATGTAATATAAAAAACCACCATGTGATCGAATAGGGGATGGTCCCCATATGTCACAACAAATAAAATTCAAAGGTCCTGAGACAACAGACTTTGAAATTGAAAATGGTAAATGATGACTCTTACTAACGGCACTCTAGACACAAATGACACCTTTATGACTGATCTAAAAAAGAAATTTTATTTTGACGAAGAACTTTGCTTACAATGGGAAAGGAGGAAACCCCTAGCCGTTCATGCCACGTAGTTAAGGAAGTTGCATAAGACCGAGCTGGAGCATATGACAAGGATTCCATAGTGTATCGGTCATCTCTATTCTGGCCTCGAAGTATCACTTGTTTGGAAAGAAGTGTCCTTCAAAATAAAAAATTATTAAAAAATTCAACAGAAACATCATTATCTTTAATAAGTGCACCAACAGAAATTAAATTAGAATTCGAATGTGAAACATCGGAATACTCGGAATGAAGATGAAGGTTTCCAATTCGGAAGTAAGATGATGTGACGCACTACTATCTATGATCCAAGACTAATCATTTGGGTGAAAAGTGAGAGGAGAAGAGTGATAGGATCCCAATAATTAAAGAATACTTTTCAAGAATTCCTAGTTTGTATAGAATTCTATTTAGTGTAAATATATTTCCTGTATTGTATTTTAGCTCAAGTATATATTAATAAAATAACTCTCAACACACGATGTGTATGAGATTCCCAACCCTAATCAATCTTACATGGTAATCAGAGCCCCATAAGGCACAACTGCCGCCGGTTGCACAACTGCTGCCGTTCTTTTTTTTTCTTCTTGTTTCTTTCCCGTCTCCCTAGTCTGTCATCGGATTATGGCAGCCACTACTCCAACCTTTTCTTCTGCCATGACTCTTTCTTCTTCCTCTGTTGACGCAGCCACAGTTCCTGCCCCCTCTTTATCTCATCAACTTCCATTAAAATTGGACTCCACCAATTTTATCTTATGGAAAACACTTGTAGTGCCTATGTTGGCAGGATGTGACCTCGCCAAATTCATTAACGGAACAGCAGCTATTCCGATAGAAGTGGTGGACAATAATCCGAATCTCGCTTACCAACTCTGGAAACGACAAGATCAACAGGTTCTGAGTTGGCTTCTGAACTCCGTTTCCCCTCCTTGCTACCTCAAGTCGTTGGTGTTCAGTTGGCTCGTGAGGCTTGGGTTAAGTTAGAATCAACCTATACTTCAGGGTCTTGAGCTCAGGTTCGGGATCTCAAACAGCAACTACACTCTCTACAAAAAGGTACCGAATCGATCTATTAATATATGCACCGTGCAAAATGTATTTCGGACCGACTGATTTCTTTACAATATAATGTTCCCAATGATGATTTGGTTGATGCTATTATTGATGGATTGAATGGGCCAAATAGCCCATATCATGATTTTTGTTAATCTTTGGAAGCGCGAATGACAGTTATTTTGTTTGATGATTTGTTTGGTTTTGTTGACCGAGGAGCGCCAATTGCGCAAAGAGAAAAGTCCGGTTGCTGACTTGGGCCATGTTACGGCTCACTATGCACAAACTCTGGCCACTAGCATCCGTGGAAGAGGCCGTGGCAGGGGCCGTGATAATGGTGTTTTTGGCAGCCAGTAGTGGGGTCGCGGGAGCTATGGGGGTCGCGGCCAGTAGCCTTTTCAACGGCAGAATTTTGGTGCAGGAATTTTGCCGAACCCGCCAACTTATTCTCCAGTCACCCAACAGGCGCCTTTAGAGATCTTTACTTTGGTTTGTCATAATTGTAAGGGAATGGGCCACTACTCGAGACAATGCCCGTCACCACGTCTAAACACAACCTGACATAATCCCAATCCGTCCACCCATTTCACCTCAGTTCAATCACCCGACAACTCTTGGATCATGGATAGCGGTGCAACACATCACCTCACTAATGATTTGGGAACTCTCAACCTACACTCTGAGTACTCCGGCCCGGAAG
>CATIWQ010616392.1:0-12639 GCA_949673415.1 Euphorbia schlechtendalii | reverse complement strand
TAATAATTACATTCTGGTTGCAGTTGATTATGTTTCAAAATGGGTTGAAGCTAGCGCATATAGTAAGAATGATGCTAGAGTAGTTGCTAAGTTTCTTAAGCAATTATTTAGTAGATTTGGAGTTCCTAGGACCATAATTAGCAATGGAGGTTCACATTTCATCAATAAGACTTTTGAAAGCATGATGCATAAGTATGGAGTACATCATAAGGTTGCTACCCCATATCACCCTCAAACTAGTGGTCAAGTAGAAATTTCTAATCGAGAAATTAAGTGGATTCTCGAAAAGACTGTCTCGAATTCTAGGAAGGATTGGTCTACTAAGTTAAATGATGCATTATGGGCTTACTAAACAACTTTTAAGACACCTATTGGTCTGACATCCTACAAGTTGATTTATGGAAAGGCTTGTCATTTACCGGTAGAATTAGAGCATAAGGCTTTATGGGCTTTGAAGAATTTGAATATGGATTTACACAAAGCCAATGAAAGAAGAAAGTTGGATTTAAATGCATTAGAAGAACTACGCTTGTCATCATATGAAAATGCAAGGATCTATAAAGAGAAGATAAAACGATGGCATGATGCAAAACTACAGGAAAAGAAGTTTAAAATTGGAGATAAAATTATGTTATATTATTCCAGACCTCGTTTGTTCCCTGGAAAACTCAAATCTCGTTGGAAGGGACCTTACGAAGTTATTTAGGTATTTGAAAATGGAGCATTGGAATTGAAAGCCGAAAATGGAGTAAAATTTCTAGCCAATGGCTAGAGATCTTGAAAATAAATTTGAACAACAAGACATTGATGTTTAACTACTAATCATAAAACAATGTGGTTTAGAGTCATTTTATAGTTCATATAAAAGATTTCACATGGTATGTAGTTTTTTATGCAAGTGCAGAAACTAGGTGAATCTTGGGAGTGAAATGATTAAAGATGGAATTCTATACAAAAAAGAGTGAAAAAGGTGCAAAAAGATGCATGGAATGCAAGGAATTGGCTTAGGATCAAAGTTGTCAAAGATCGGTAAAGTTGGAAAGAAGAATTATGAAGAAAAGCATAAGTCATGACCATGTCGCGATCGTGATTCCTACTCGCGATTGGCCAAGTCCTGCTCACGACTATCTATCGCGATCGCGACTTATCATTCTTCACAAGAAGTAATTTACCTACTTACATTCACGATCGCAACATGTATGTAATGCTCACGAATCGTGACGGGTTTCATCAACTCTTCTCAACTTCCAAAAGCTGGATAAGAATAATCAACCGCCATCAACTGTCAGGCAAAGAGACACCTTTTGGAGACAATGAACCATGAAAAAGTGCCTATGCATTGAAGATAAGGATGAAATCTTTCATCTAATCACATTAAAGATGATGCAAACCTTCACCAATGGACATGACTATTCGTTTAGATAAATGCAACCTTTCACACTCTATAAATAGAGGTTCAAATCAACCATTTCAGAAAGTAGTATGGCGATAATCGATAGAGCATATGATACATGATAGAGAGTGAAAGTTGTATAGATTTCTTTAAGTTTAAATTGTTAGAGAGAAAAATGTATTAGTGATTCAATTCTTGTTTCAATCGCTAGATTTCTCCACAAATTCGAGCGATTGTTGTATGAGTGTAATTGCAAAGCACCTATCAATAAAAGTTTATGTTCTTCAACATTCATTTGTTCAATATTCACAAGGAATAGCATCCTAAAGGTGGTTCTGTACAAGTCGAGACCGAATTCAAAGTAGACGTAGGAATTGCGAGAATTGACGACTCCCAATAAAGAGTGCATACGATTTGATCAACTTTAGCTTTCACTTGCATACCTTACAACTTTACTTTGTTTTCTACTTATACTTTCTAATTCAAAGTTTACGATATGTCTATGTGTCATAACGAGTATTTCATCTTGCATCACTTATATTAATGAAGTTATATGCTTTCAAGTTGACTTTAAGAATAGTTTCGGGGTTAACAAGATTGTGTATAATCACTGGATCTGTGATGATAACGTTGTTTAGTAAGCCAACATTTTTGGAGTGGTAACTTGCTAAATATGGCTATGTGAGAGCGACCCATACTAAGCATAGTATTATTGTTGTCCAGGTTTTTATAAGTGTCATAATTCGTTTACCCTAGATTTAGAAAAGTCATTACATGTGTTGCTCTGCGATAAATTATAGGATATTTGGGTGTCTAGAACCGAGTTTGATGAAGTTATCTAGTGCATAAAATATTCTTGAGTATTTTGCATATTTTACTCCACTATACTTGTTCTTAGGGAACATCTATATGCTTTGCATCTTCTCTAACATGTTCATGCATCTATCTATTCATCAATCTACCATTCAAAACTCTTAACTTATTTTATTTTCTTTTATTCCGTAACTCTAGTTGATCCTTAGAACCGAATTCCTTCCCCGTGGGATCGATATCTTTTAAAACTACATCGCAACTGTATACTTGCAGTTATCATCATTTTTCTATTTGATTAGCGGTACTAACAACACCTGTTCATATTTAGAACTTTTATATTATCAGTAGAAACGTGGCGAACAAAGTGTTTCATTCAAATAAGAGGATGAAATTCTTAAATAGAAGGGTCGAAAGATTTACCTCAAGTAGAGCAAAGTGGTCACCCACTAAGTCCGGGTTCACTGTAGCAGCATCCATACAAACCAAATTCTCTGTCAAAGCTAAAGCAGTAGGAGAAAAACCCATGGAGAGTCAGTCAATGGTAGAAAAACAAGCAAAATGGGGTAAATACTCCAACTCCACAAACAAACTCCGCTAGGAGAAGTAGGGCCAACATGGAAGGCCATGCAAGATGAGAACTGGGAGTATTCTCGCACCAGCTAAGGACAGCATCAACTCGAAAACTGTCGATGTCAGGAGGGGCGAACAAAAAGCAATTACTGGATTCCAAGTTCCACAATCCTCACAACTTATCTTTGCCCTAAATTGGAAGGAGGGAAATGTGAAGGAAATCCTCACTTGGAATGCTAGAGTTGGGTTCTTCGGAAAAGGAAGCCCCAGGGTGGCATGGTACTCCTCAACCGAGGGGAAAAACTCAAGGTCAGCAAAGCGAAAGACGTGGGTGGCCGGATCCCAAAACTTCAAAGTAGCACTGACAAAGGCTGCATTCACGAGCCTGGAAGCGATTGAAAGCCTGGAACCCATCGAGTTTTCGCCAATCGGGCCCCCGGATGGTGCGGAGAAAAGCCCTAAGTCGCTCGTTATATATCGACAGTAATGAAAGAACCAAAGGAAATTCCTCAGAACTGGTGTTGCCTACACGCATTAACAATAAACATTAGTATACCACATTTATTCATTCATACACATGTAAACATTCACAAACAAACATCCACTTTCATAAAGATAAAAATGCAACAAGTGAGGACCCGGCACGCAACAGCCAAAAGTCCTTTTCTCTTTCCAAAAAATCCAAGTTTTTAAAATTCTACAAGAAAAGCTATCTAAGAGTTCAGTTCAAAAGGAAAGTAAGATTGATAAAAGAAAAGCTCCTAAGTATACACTGTCTATCGGTCATCTTTACCCACCGGGTCTCTAGGCACCATGGTAGCCATCTCAAAATCCTCAGGGCACAGACTTCCGAAAGCGCCATCAGTTGGGCCCTGTGTAAGAGGGGCCTGAGGGGCACTAAAGAAGCCAAAGTCCCATTCAGGAGTAGGTAGTGGCTTGGTACCTGACTCGTCGAGTGAGGTAATGAAGTTAAGATCTAGGGAATGGGCGAAACTCTCAGTAGCAACCCGCTCCTCTAAAGCTATAGCAGACTCGGTTTTCTACCGCAACAACTCCTAATATTGGGTGTCCAGACTCTGGTATCGGGTACCCAAATCTTGATGATTGTCATCCAAATCCTAGTAGTGAGAATCCAGATCCTGATGGTTGATGTCTTTTATCTAAAAACAACCTTCAAGCTCTCGATAGAGCTGCTCGTAGTCATCCCCTCTCACCGACAACGACTGCAATCATTAAGACATGTTAAAAATCATGATCATATACATCAAACATAACATATCATACTTACATAGTAATCAACCATAAAAGAGGTTGATAAAGGAAACGTACTCGTGCGACCCCATCTAGCAGGATCATCGTATCCCTCAACGCAAGGGAATGCCCAGCCACCAGCTTCATCTCCTCTCGCGTAAACTACAAAACGAACCAAAGAACGTCAAACACTCCGAAAACCAGTACAATACATCTGAAGATAAGATGTTTAAACAAAGACTCACATGGGTGGAGTCAGAAGGATTAAAAGACAATGTGTGAGGGCTCCGCGGAAGAGACACCTCTCTTCATTCCCAATTAACCCATCAGGTAGAAAGACGAGTCCAAAGGAACCGCTAGTCTCCCCTCAATGACACTCGAAGAAGTGGAACTCATACCCCCGACCAAGGCATTTAAATCAGGAACTCAAACCCTCTTTCGAGAAGCCTCCTACGATAACAAATAAACAATTAGAAACAACATTGATAAAAATGAAAGAAATTCCATAATCAACACAACTCTCATACCAACAACCGATGCTAGTACCACACTAGTGCCTACGCCGGAACTGCCTACTCCCTGAATCTATAGCTGGGTATGAGGCCACTCTACCTCAGGCTAGGTTGGAGGACGAAGCGGAATCAGCATATCCTAGATGAACGTCTTGTAATCACCGCATCGATCGAAGACCCTCACCCCATGCTCCTCAAAGAAAAAATGTCGCTCCTCCGGTTCAGTGAACACCAAGTGCACCCAGAACAATCCGATAGGAGGTGTAGGAGGATTACACCTCTCAACCACTAGCTTAGTCCTCCAAAACTGGATGCGCTCTCCCAGGTACCACTCATGTATCCTAGGACTCTCCAAAATGAAGCGGTTTCGGTCGACCTCCTTCCAGACCTCCTTCGCCATGTGGTAGCTCGGCAGCTCCCTCTAGGGGTTGCGGTCAACCTGAAATACAATTCAAATTAGGATGAGTTTCAAACAAAAGATGAATGTAGTTTTATTTACCTGAAACAAGAGTCCTCACCTAATCAAGTGTCAAGTCGCAGAGGTATTCGTAATAACCCATGTGGTCCAATATCCCTCCCTCAAAGGATGAACAAATCCAGGCAAAGCAAGGGGAGTCATTGGGAGTATCAGTGAATCGTGGGGCGGGAAGGAAACTGTGATATTACATTCTAAAAGTCACTTAGTAAAGTCTCGGCTTGGTTCCATAATTGTTGAATGATTCAAAATGCATTTCCTTTCGTACATATGTAAATTTGGTGGTTTTTTTTTCCACTTTGAGTCTAGAAGAAATAGCATTGCTCAGCTAGCGACTGGGTGATGACTCTTTCATAGGTTTTATTTTTGTTTTAGAAGGGAAAGCATTGTTCAGCTAGTAACCGGGTGATGATTTTCCCATAGGATGGCTAGAAGGAAGAGGCATACTCGGCTAGCAACCGGGGTACCATCTCTTCCATAGGTTTTCTATTTTCGTAAATAAAGAAGCAAAAAGAAAAAAAATGGAAATATGGAAAAGATAAAAAAAATCAAAAACATTATGTGTCTAAGGATCCCACCGAAAAAAACATATAGTGAGGTTGGAATCATTTTAGCTTTTAACTCTTGAGAAAGATTGAGTTCCGAACTAGGTGAAATACTTTTTAAACAAAATTAATTGGTTGGGTGTTTAGAGCTTGAAAAAGAATTCTATCAAATTTTTTGTGAAAGGAGTCACATTTTGGGAAACTGAATGAAATCTTAATTTGGTTTGAATTCATTTCTTTTCTGATCTTTGATGTTTGCTTGAGGACAAGCAAAAGGCAAGTGTGGGGGAGTTTAATAACTTCCAAATGCAGCATGTTTTATTGTCAACTGTTCTATCTATTAGAATGGTTTACTGCTGATTTTATGGTTAAACTGTGTATATTTAGGTGTTGGGCAATTCTGTGAAGAAATATCAAGGAAATGAGGTTAGCCTGGAGTCAAAGTTAACAATGGAGTTAAGAGGCAGTAGTTGTCTGAGGTTAGCCTGGAATCAAGGTTAAGAAGCTGTGAACAGAGGTAAAAATCTGGAATTAATCGTTCGACCAGATTCCAATAGAATACTTACTGTTTAATTAGGAACCTCCTATTTTGTCATTTTATTATTTATTCACTTTTTATTAGATAACTTAGGAACTTAAACAAAATGGAATTTAATGTTTTGATTTAGTTAGACTTCATGCCTAATTAGGAGATTAGATTTTCTTCCTATTAAAAGACTTGTATCCTGGTAGAATGGGGCATCTCGGTTTTTAGCTAAGTTGCAAACACCATCATTTTGGTTTTAATTGTTTTTACTTTTCATTTAATTCGAATGTCAATTTTAGACTTTAATCAAGTTAAGTTCATCGTTCTTTCGACTAAAGGAATTACTTGAAGCTATAATCAAACATGAGCCTTGTGCTTATTTGAATTTTGGAATTTCAGTTTTCGAATCCAAATCAATAATATTTTTATTATTTTCCTATTGATTCCATCAATTCGGCAGTTGTTGTTTATCCAAAAGACAAACATACTGTTATTTTATTGTATTTATGCTACCATGATACAATATCAGTTTTGTAACAAACGAACTCTTCTAAAGATTCGTGAATGGATTTAAATTAAATCTTTTCTTTATGCTACTGTAAAGTTTTGAATTAAAGTTGGTTCTTACGCGTAAAACCTTTCTAGAATTAAACCTTGTCAGCTATCTGCAAGTACGTCTCAAAATTGAGAGTAAATGATTTAGCTATCTACTATCATTCTCATATTTGGAAGAGATTTTATTAATCATGCTATCATGATTAAACTGACTGACTGATTAATTCAAGAAATTCATGTTTTGTGCTTGTGATCGGTTGATATAAAGCTGAAAGTATATCTTGGTCGGAAGATTTTTCCCAATTGAATTCTTAATTCCTTCGATTTTCAACTTTTCAAATTTATTTACCGTTGCTTAGGGGTACATAAATTTATTTTTGACGGATTCGACACATATTATTATTATAAGCCATTGGATTTTTATACTCAAGAGTTGTGAATTCTTCAGTTGAGCAACTGCTTTGGTATTACTTGTTGGTCCGCTTTAGCTTAAATAATCGTGCAGAGGAAGATGAATGCTGATTTAACTTGTTCATTTTCGAATTTATCTTTTGCCAAGTTATTTGAATGTGTGCTCAGTGCAGTTTAAGATTAAAACACAAACTACTCAACTTGAGCTGGCTTAGTTTGTCTACATACTAAGCTGAGTAAAATCTTACTCAGCTCATATTGGTTTTCAAGCGAATAAGATAGAGAAAAAGATGATTTATGAGCACAAATAACTGTCAAAGATATAAGATATAATTTAAGGAAAGTTTACACCTAGATTTTATCCTGATTCAGCCCCTAGCCTACCTTCGATCTTCGGATACCTTTTCCGAGCTTTAACCCACTAGTTATATCTTCCTTTAACTAGGCGAAGAAGCCTTTGACAACGGGTAGGTGATATTACGCAAGTACATTTCAAGCTAACTACCTCTCAACTCAATATGAGTACCATTCTTAAACTAACTCACACAAATTTCAATAAAAGATTATTGTACAAAGGAACTTAACTTATAGATCGTTAGTTCATTTACAAATGAACAACATAGCTAGATTCTAAGCCTAATGAAGTTTCTCTCCACAAACAGATTGAAAATGGTTGTTTGCTTTGGATTTGCTTATTTATGAATTTCGAATATTGTGATTGCTTTAGTAGAGGTTCAGTTTTATAGAAATTCGAGATAATTCACCAAATTGTAAGCATCTACTCCAGGCTTATTTATAGATGTAGAAATCTGGAGTTAACCATTGTAAACTTCTCGTCTTAACTTTGTACTCAAAATCTCTTCTCTTCTCATTTTAGAGGTGCGCGAGATTCAACGTGGCTAGCTGAGATTGGACGCTTTTACTCACGTTGCAGTTGGCGCTCCTGTGCTGGAAAACGGCAAATGTCAAAAGATACCTTTTTATTTAGCTTTTAACGAGGATATCTCAACATTTCATACTGACACCATTCGGTAATGAAAATCGCATAAATATCCCTTTTCAACGTCAATACCTGAAAAACATCACAAAAGAATATTTTAACTTCACAGATTCGATCTAATGCACAAGTGTAATAATAGATCAGCATTGAAACGGACTTGGCTTGATATTTTATTTTAAAACCCGACAAAAAGTTAGGCGGTGTTGAACCTAAGTTAGGCGGTGTTGTTTCATCAAGATGAAAGTGTTAACTATAAATTAATAAATCAAGAGAATGGATAAAAAAAAAAGGCAATAAGAATAAATAGGTAAGATAAATGCCGTGTATAAATAGAAATAGAATAAAAGCCAACAATTTCAGTTTTTTGGTTAGCTATTGTGGGGTCACATAACGCTTGCTTAGATTACCAATAAAAACCAACAATTTCAGTTTCTAGCAGTTGCAACTCTGCCCTAGTCTTTTTAGGACTTCTTTGTCTACTTTCCCGGTGAATTCTCGAACTTCTTTTAGTTAGTTGAATTTTAAACGCATTAAATGAAAATTTTAGTGGATTGAAGAATAACCATCTTTTTCAAGAAAGAAAATTTTGAAATGATATTTATTTATGCAAAGACTGGAATTCAAGAGTAAGGACACTTCCACATCAATATAAAACTTGCAAACATTGCTTGTTGTTTTTTTTTTTATTATTGAAATTGCTTGTTGTTAATCGTTGCGAAAAAAAGGCATGCAAATTTTATGCAACTTTATTTAGTGGGGAGTAAATATTCAAATTATTATCAATGTCTGTATGTATGCTTATACCAACTGAATTTTTAGTGCAGTATACTTTCCATATTTAATTCTCAGTGTTGGTATAGATTATAAAGTACAAGTGATGCAAGTATATAAAAGGACTAATGCATCTTCAACCCCCTCAACTTGTCCCTAAACTTTATATTCCCTCCTGAACTTTGAAGTGTTCTCAATGCCCCCTGAACTTGTCTAAACATTCTCAATTTCCCCCCTGAACTTGTCTAAACGTTCTCAATATCTCCCTGAACTTGTCTAAACGTTCTCAATTTCCTCCTGAACATTGAAATGTTCTCAATGCCTCCTGAACTTGTCTCAACGTTCTCGAACACCCCCTCAATATAAAGTTGTAAGTTGCGTTAGTGGACCAACAAACATGAGCGCGTTAATGAAAAAAATTATTTAAAAAAATTAAAAAAGAAATAGATATCCCGATTTTAATATTCTAACGTTACAAAAGTCCAAATCCCTAAATCGTTCTTTAGATAAAGGGGGTGATGGAGTGCAGTTTAGACAAGTTCAGGGAGAAATTGAGAACGTTTAGACAAGTTCAGGGGGTATTGAAAACATTTCAAAGTTCAGGGGGAAATTGAGAACATTTAGACAAGTTCAAGGGGGCATTGAGAATGTTTAGACAAGTTCAGGGGAATATTGAAAACACTTCAAAGTTCAGGGGGGAATATGGAACTTAGAGACAAGTTGAGGGGGTTCAAGATGCATTAGACCTATATAAAACATCAAATTTCAAATTAATAAACAACTAGAGAAGATATTTTGAAAAATATTATTATATTTAATTTAGGTACCGTTTGTTTGCAGGAAAATATTGTGTAACGGAAAATATAGTGCAAGGAAAAATATTTTTCAAAAAAATAAATTATTTTAATATGTTTAGTTAAAACACTGAAAATTATTTTCTAATGTTTTGTTGCAAAGATGTAAAATGTTTTCCGAAAATAAATCTGTTCGAAACATAACACAAGATCGGTACATATTGTTTGGTATTTGGCTGCAAAGTTATGTATTAATATATATAAATTTTTACTCATGATGTAAAAATATTGAAAATTGATGTTTGAGCTCTAATTTTTAAATTTGATTAGTTATTATATCATATGTTAAATAATTTTCTTTTGTAAATTATTAAAATATACTCTAGTGGCAAAGTTGATGCAATTTGATTGTGAAAATAATATTAGAACGAATGAGACTGAAAAGTGAGGGCACTGGTTTCTTTAATTAGCGGCATTCATAATATACGCTACAAATGACGTAGCGTTTCTTTTATTTAAAAAATGTTTTCTCTATTTTTATTTGGAAAAATATTTTCCAATAATTATTAAGGAGTTTTCTAGTTGATCATTAAAAATTTTCTTTTACTTATTTTACAATTAAAATAAATACATGAAAATTTAAAAATTATTTTCCTATAAAATATTTTACTGCAAATAAATAATATTTTAGAAGCGGGGATTGTAATATTTTGATTTCGTTGTTAATTTTGAAGGATTTGTAGGGTCGTGAATATATAATGAGTTCACTTATTTATGCATATACTTAGTCCACAGTTGTTTTCTTGTCCTTTTAGAGTGAAAGGCAAAGGACAATAATTAATTAAGAGCAAAGGACAATATAAATTAACAATATTAACCATTTGAGATTTTTTACTTTAATTTCATTTACTTATTAATTTACAAGTGAAAGGCTTTTTTTCATGGTGGTCTCTTGAATTCCATAGTCTTTGTATAAATAAATTACATTTCAAAAATTTTTTTAATATGTTTAAATTCAACTAACTAAAAGAAAGTTCGAGAACTCACCAGGAAAGTAGACAAAGAAGCCTTAAAGAGACTAGGGCAAAGCTGCAACTGCTAGAAATTATCAATTATCAGGGCCGGTCATTAACAAGAGCAAGGTGAGCGACCTTACAGGATCCTAAATTTCCCGGGAGCTCAAAATTCTATATTGGGTATAGCTCAAGTATATAAATTTTATATATTTACATAAAATGAAAGGAATGATATTAATGTTACTTAGTCTAGTTGGTTGGAGCGTGCTTATAACCCTAGGTTCAATTCCTATTTGTCACATTTTTAATCTCTTTATTTCCTTTTCTCTTTTCCTTTCAAAACTTTTCTTATATAAGTTTGCTTTAAAATATGTTCAATTTTTCCTTATTATACTAAATTCTTTTTTTTTCATTTTTTTTTTGCTTGAAGAACTATAGTAAAGAATTTTTTTAAAACTTATAATTATAATTTAATTATTTTTATTTTCATAAAAATTTCTATATTAACATTTAAATACTTTTATAATCAAATAAAAAAATGAAAATTAATAACAAGAGTGATTATTAAAATAAAATCAATAAATTTGTGACTTGTAAATTAGTTTCATGATCGGTTTTATTACAGTATTTTAAAAAAATATTATCTTCTATAATTGTTATTTCTCAACTCTCTCAAAAATAAATGTTATCAAGAGTTTTATATATATATATTATGTTACTTTTAGTTGGAACAACTTAACATTATTAACTTCTTAAGTAAGTTTATTTTTAAAGTCTAATTAGTTTAAACCAATAAAATATTTAACTGATTTTTGCTAAATATATAATTGTTTTCTCAAAATCAAACAGTTCTTGTATCAATTTTATTTCATTTTCTAATTTTAATTTCGTTTGTAAAACTTAGGGTCAATATTCAATATAATAATTTGATAGATATTTTTCAAATGATAATATTGTATTTTTAATACCTAATATGCATTTTATCAAAGTTTATTAAAATTTTGTTTGTTTATGAATATTAGCGAAATACTAATTGACGTTGAAATTTTTATACATACTTTCTTTCTATGAGTGCCCATTTTCAATTTTTTACTCAGGAACCCGAGAAACTCCGAGACGGCCCTGTCAGTTATTTGTCAAAAATTGCCTAGAAATAATATCCCATAAATGCAAAGTAAAAGTATGAAAAGAAGTAACCCCAGGTTCAATTCCTAGTTGTCACATTTTTAATCTCTTTATTTCCTTTTCTCTTTTCCTTTCAAAATTTTTCTTATATAAGTTTGCTTTAAAATATGTTCAATTTTTCCTTATTATACTAAATTCTTTTTTTCATTTTTTTCATTTTTTTTTCATTTATACTAAATCCCATTGAAAGGGATTTGCAGCCATTAAATTTCAAGTATGAAAAGATTCATATAATTGTAGAGTAATATGAGAAGGTGCTCAAAAATTAGTACAACTGTATGTGTATGTGTATGTGTATGTGTATGTGTATGTGTATGTGTATGTGTATGTGTATGTGTATGTACTTGCTTTGTAGTTTCGTAGGTTGCTTTTGCTTTTGAAATTGTAGTCAATGAAGGTCTCAAGATGTTGTTGGATTGAAAGATGTAGTCTTTTTGGTCCCATTCTGTAAATTGACTCCTTGAACATTAAATGGAAACTTTGTATTGTATCCGAAATTCTACGTTTGTTGTGACTAGGGATGGCAACGGATCCGTGGACCCGGTCCGGATCCGTGGATTCGGATCCGTTTTTTAGGGTCTGGATCTTAATTTTACAGATCCTTTGGATCCGAGTCCAGGAAAACGGATCTGGGTCCAGGTCCGGATTTTACAATAAAACCCGGATCTGGACCCGGATCCGTAATTAAAGATTAATTGTACATTTTTATTTATTATTTACCTCGAAAATATTGGATAATTAATATTATTTGAGATCCACGTAAATCCAATTGCATGAACATAATTAAATGAGCATGTAAACTATTTAAAATAAGGTGAAATG
>CATIWQ010616382.1:0-14762 GCA_949673415.1 Euphorbia schlechtendalii | reverse complement strand
TAGGTGTTAGCTTGAAATTTTTAATGGAATGAGGTTTATATTAAATCCTATATAGTTACTTGTAAAGAGTTAGAGTTACACATCCAAGTTGTCACAAAGTTGTAAATAGTTAAAGATCAAAGTTCTATTAATTTGCCAATCCATCTATAGCTCGAAAGTAATGGTATTTCTCAATTGTAAAGTAACGAGTTCGAGTATGGCATGAAATCAACAATACTATTGTAGTTTATACACACAACATTGTATTAAAATAAAATTCACAAGTTCCATTATTTTTGTTTAAATAAATTAATGGCTTTACTAATTATATGTTAATTTATTTATATTAAAAAACATTTTTCAGGCGTGTTCTCAATAATTTAGCGTCTTTGTTAATTGCTTTAGCAATTATAATTAAAATTTTACGAAAACTATTTTTCTTTCGTAAATACTTTCATCTATTTCATTTTAATTGTCTTTTACCACTTTTATTTTTTCATTTTAATTATTATTTATTAATTTTTCTTCTTCTTTCAATTTAAACGTTATTAATAATAATAATAATAATCAATTTTCTTCCTTTTATTTAAGGGATTTATTTCATTTCTCTTTCAATTTTATTTATATTAATAACAACAAATTTATTTTGCTAGGGATTTATTTAACATTTTTTTTAATTCTATACATATTAATAACAATGAATTGTTAAATAATTAATCAATATGATATATACCGAATGATAATTTAGTCTTTTTTGAATCAATTCTTAATTTTAAGGTAAAACTTTAAAAAGACAATTAAATATGATGGATGGAATATACGATAAAGTTACAAAGATATACGGGGAAAGGAAGAGCGAAATTTTTTTCCGGAGAATGTGTGATAAATCTTAGCCCTTCAAAGTGAAATAAAAGGTTGAGATTTACTCAAATTCATTCTAATGTTACTTCACAGAATCCTCGTCCAAATTCACCGTTCATTTTCTCTAATTTAAACCTTTCAACAAATTACTTCATCTCTTTCTCATTATCTATTTTTTTAAAGATGTTTGTCAATACTAACACTGTATTAATTAAAAAAATTAATGTTAATTGATTGAACTCTTTATTTTATTTTTTTATTTAAAACCATGCATTAAACAAAGATAAAGGATGAAGATGGTTGTTTTTTTTAAGAAGAAAAGATGGATATAAATAAAATTAGAGGATGTATTTGCTAGAATCATTGACTTGCTAGCTGAACAGTCCTGTGTTTTTGAGCAGGGGTGAGCAAAACTCGGTTCGGTTCAAAAACCGAACCGAAAACCGAAAGGGAGGAAATTTTAAAACCGAAAACCGAATTGAATTATTTCGGTTCGGTTCGGTTCGGTCTGAACCGAACTAATTCGGTTCAGTTTTCGGTTTGGTTCGGTTTTAAACCAAAATTATATTTTTTTTATTTTAAATTAATTTTTTTTCCATATATTAACTTTTTTAACATAAAATAACTAAAAATCAATATAAATAATTTTTAACACATGTAACTTATTGTTGATTTGACAAAAAAACCTTAATTTTCAAGTATTAAATGTAAATTGAATGTGAAAATAATTATTAAATTAATTTAAAATTAATTAAAATTTATTTTTCTATTTTCGGGTTTTTTTACTCTCCCCTATTTCTGAGAGTTTCAATTATTGACTTATCTCGTGTAGCATCTTATCATGCATGGTCTAGTAACTAGTTGTTTTGTACCAGAGTGGATAATTCAAAAACTTGTGACCGGTTTGGTACAGATATTCGCGTAGCTATTAGTGATAGTTGTTTGGCTTTGAAAATAATAAACTAGCAATCGTAAACATATGATTACAACTATATTTGATGTCGAAAATAATAACATATATGGAACCTAATTTTAATATTTTATACATGATTAACTCAAGTGCTGGTCCGAGTCTCTTTGTCCTGTAATCATAATAAAATCCAATGATAAATATGCGGCTACAATGTAAAGTTCTAGTGTCAGCCAAAAGATTGAATATTTTAGCTAGGTTGGTTAAATATACTAAATAGATGAGATGAAAATCGAGTTCAACCTTCTGTAGAAAATGACCAAGTCCAAACAAAATTTCATATAAGAAAAATATTTGATTTGCATATAAAACAGAAATAAGGAAATATAGGAAAGAAGAAAGAAAAGGGTTAGCCGAAACTGTGATAATCACCTCCACGTCAGTGACAGCTTTACCTTCACATGCAATTCAAATCCGTTTGCAGCTATACAAAAATCCCAATCATGGCCCATTTTTTAATTTTCAAATTTTAATAAATTAATAAATATCTCAGCTAATTTATACTGTTATAGTTTCTGTATTCATCTGCATGCATATAAATAGCCCATTTCTTCTTCCACATTTTCTCATACACACCCCTTTCAAGTCCTTTCCTGCAAATTCCTTTGCTTATTTTCTTGTTGCAGAGAAAATATATAAAAAATGACAATCAGGCAGTTCAAAGATGCTGAACAAGAAGAAATCAACAGTCTTGAAGATTTAGAAGCCCCATTGATTCAAGGGGAAGAGAAGCTTGTTTCTCATGAAGAACTTGATAGCAACAATGGCTCCATTTCTATGGTTTTAATCTGCACATTCGTTGCTGTTTGTGGCTCTTTTGAATTTGGGACTTGTGTAAGTTCATTAATTCCTCTCTCTCTCTCTCTTATTTCGTTTTCATTAGCTCTAAATCACCTAAAAATGGAGTCTTGTGCATAAAAATTCAACCTTTACTAAATGGGTTTTCTTTGTTTTGTTTGTTTTTGGGGTTTGGGAACAGAAAACAAACACACGAACACAGATAAGAATGTAAATAGGAAAAAGGTTCGGTTTTGTTCAGCTTAAGCTATTGTTTTGGCAGGTGGGCTTTTCAGCTCCCACTCAATCTGCTATTATGGAAGATCTTAATCTCACCACAGCTCAGGTTTGTTCTCAATAATCATGATTAGTTTCTTCTTAATCTTTAAGTTAATGATTCACTCAGAAGCTCATCTCATTTGGGTTGATTTTGCAGTACTCAATGTTTGGGTCTATATTGACAATTGGAGCTATGTTTGGTGCTATTACAAGTGGCCGAATCGCTGATTTTATCGGACGGAAAGGGGTATGTTTGCAAATTTGTGATATATTTCAATGAAATTTGTGATATATGATATTGTTTGTTTGTGTAAATAGGCAATGAGAATGTCAGCTGGGTTTTGCATTACAGGGTGGATTGCTGTGTTTTTCTCCACAGTGTGTGCTGTTTCTTTGCTTTTGTTTGATTCTATTTCTTTAATTTTTGTGAAATTAAATGTTAAATTATTGTTGGTTTTTTAGGGATATTTGTCACTTGACATGGGTAGATTTTTCACTGGGTTTGGTATTGGAGTTTTCTCTTTTGTGGTAATTCTTCTAATTACAAAATCTGTCTTTATTCAATACATTCTCAGAATATTCTGGTGCTTATGAGTTGCAATTCTTTAAAACAGATACCAATATTCATAGCAGAAATTTCCCCAAAGAATCTCCGCGGCGGCCTTACTACATTGAATCAGGTATCAAGACCGAAAAATATACTCTTTTTCGGCTCCTTTTTTTTTAACTCTTTCATTGTTTGCAGCTTATGATTGTTACTGGTTCGTCTGCCGCCCTTTTACTAGGAAGCGTGATACCATGGAGAATACTAGCCCTGATTGGTAAATCTAATTTTTTTATTAAAAGACCGAAACTTTGAAAATTTTTTATGGTGTGACTGATTTTTCGGTTTTAATCTGAAGGTGTTGCTCCTTGTATTATCCTCCTTGTTGGGCTTTTCTTCGTTCCCGAGTCTCCTAGATGGCTGGTAAATATAGACATATCAGCATTTGAAGTTCGGATAAATAACTCTTTCGGTCCTTACTTGCATTTTTTTGTTGTTCAGGCAAAAGTTGGAAGAGATAAGGAATTCCAAGTTGCCTTGCAGAAACTCCGGGGGAGAGATGCTGATGTCACTCGTGAAGCGGCTGAAATCCAAGTACTGATCTTTAAATAACTAAAAAGATTCTATCTTTTTTATTCCAAGTACATTTCTTAACAAAAATTTTGATCTGTTTTTCTTACAGGTTAATCTTCAGAGCCTTCAATCCCTTCCTAAAGCTAGCTTTCTTGATTTGTTCCAGAAGCAATACATTCGTTTCGTATTCGTAAGTCATAAATCGCTGAAAAGCTCAAAGCTTTAAACGCAAATGTGGTGATTTTCCTGTTTTCTGATAGAACTTTGCTTTGATTTTACAGATTGGAGTGGCAATCATGATATTTCAACAAGTTACCGGAATCAATGGAATTCAGTTTTATGTCAGCCAAACATTTGTATCAGCTGGTAAAATAAAATTACTCTGTGTTTCGACTTTCAGCTGTTACGAAACTAAGCTAATCCTGTAACAAAACCTTGCAGGGCTTTCTTCTGGTACAGTTGGAACCATAGCCTATGCCATTGTTCAGGTATTTAAAACTTTTACACGAGCAAAATTTTCCGATTTAACTATAAATTTTTGCCGGTGAATGCTAATCCATCGAAAACCCGATTCAGGTTCCAATAACGGTGGTTGGAGCGTTGCTAATGGACAAATCGGGAAGAAAGCCACTCATTATGGTACATTTTTTGCTAACAACTTCATATTTGCAAGAACGAAATTTTCGAGTAATCAATTACTAAATTGTTGTTATGCATACGTGAAGATTTCCGCAGCAGGGGCATTCCTAGGCTGCTTTTTGACTGGACTTTCTTTCTTGTTCAAGGTCATTACACTAACTAACTAACTAACTAACTATCAACTACTTCATAACATACTGAATAAATTGATTTTGTGGTTCAGGAACATGAATTATTACTTGGATTTGTACCTATAATGGCTGTTTCAGGAGTTCTGGTAATTAACTTAAACTGCACTAATAATGTTATTGCGACTTCATCAATCGACGATCGTATTAAACAGTTTTAATATGTTACAGATATTCATTTCTGGATTCTCGATTGGAATGGGAGCAGTTCCATGGTTGATTATGTCAGAGGTAATGAAAAATTCTTCAGAATTTACGGTTCGAACTTATATGACTGAAAAAAACATAATTTCCATATAAATGTTTCGTGTCGGGATTTTCTGCAGATTCTTCCTTTGAACATAAAAGGAGTTGCTGGGAGTTTAGTGGTGCTGGTGAATTGGTTAGGTGCTTGGCTAGTTTCTTTCACATTCAACTTTTTAGTTAGTTGGAGCTCTGCAGGTAAACTGAACTAAACTTATTTCTCATCAATTAAATCGAAAAATCGGAATTATGTCAGGATTCTGATTGAAATGTGCGCTTTTTTTTGGCAGGAACATTCTTTTTGTACTCGGGATTTTCGTTGCTGAGTATTTTATTTGTGGCCAAGTATGTGCCAGAAACTAAGGGAAAAACCTTGGAGGAAATTCAAGAATCAATCAATTCATAACAAAAAAGGAAGATGCTTCAATGGCTGAGATTGAGAATATATTCCTATGAAATTTTGATGTGATGACACTAAAAAGGTTAAATCTTGAGAGGGAAAAAAAGGAATTGCAGCAGAATACATCAAAATTTCAGGTTATTGGACCAAGATGGTTCATTCATATTGTAACAAATTATATAAGTTTGTGCATTATCCATTCGTGTAGAAGATGAGTTATAGAATTGTAGCCTTCAACCAATCAATGAAGAGAACTTTTTCTTTGTGTTAAATTATATCAATACCAAAACATTAGTAATTAAAAGGTCAAACTAGTTTAGAAGCACTTTTTATTGGTAAGCACTTCTTTTAAGTGTTTATGAGTTATATTTTAACTTGTAAGGATTATTTTAGCATTGCTTTTCTAAGTCATGACGACTGTTGTTTAAAAAAACTTATATCACATACTATCCCTGGGACAACAGCTTTTGACTGTGGGGAGGTATTTGTCAAACTTGTCGTACTTAAGTTATAAGCTGGTTTTTATAAGTAATTTATGGACACATTCTCATTTAATTTTATATGAAAAAAATCTTATTAGTATGTTATTCTTATTTTAAAGGGATTTTAAAGTTGCTATAAGTAAGACTAATAATGAGAAACACCCTATAAATTCCTTGTAAGGAAAACGTAAGTAATACTTTGCATTTACGTTTTATAAATTACTTATAAGTCATTTTATCAAAAAAAATCACCCACTTCTAAGACAACTTCAAAAACATTTTAACTTTCTGGACTATTAAAAACAATTTCAAATTAGCTCTTTCAACAACTTACTTTTAAGCTGTTTATAAGTCAGCACATAAGCAATAAGTTAACAAGAACCAACTATAAGAAACACTTGCCGGAACCTATTTTGGTTAAGCATAATGGGCCTATACTAGACTTGTTCGCGTGCTGGGCGAAGCCCGCTTCAACGGGTTTGGACTCGTTTAATTGAAAAGTCTGCCCCGAGCCCGTCAAAGCTCGAAAATTTTTGGGTCGAGTTTGATTTACATATAAATACCTAAACCCGACCCGAGCCCGGCAACCCTATTACAAAGACTCATAGCCTAGCTGCCAAGTTAATAAGACTTTGGAATTAAATCCAATCTAGACTAGACGAATCAGTTTCGATTGAATAGTTTGTTGATCCATTATCCTTTTCTTAGATGGATGAAGAAATTATTTACCAACCTTGATCTCGAATGGTAAAATTTTTTATTTACTATATATTTATACAATAAATTTATAATTATTTTACGTTTTTACATTTAATGCTATGAAATTTGTATACTTAATTACAATAAATGTTATTAAATATTAAAGATTTTAAGTAAATAATGTAATTATATTAAAAATTTAAACATATTTTGACTTATTTTATATTTTTTCTATTTATTATAATAAAAAAATTTATAACAAAAAATATTCATGGGCTTAGGCCGATCTTGGAAATGACCTTGTAAGCCCGGTCCAAACCCGGCCCGAGCCCGAAGTTTCAATAGTATGAGCTTAAGCCGGGCTTGGGTCAACGTTTTTAGTAAAAACCTCGCCCCGACTCTCCTAACATACAGGTCTAGCCTAGCCTATACTATAAGCTAGTATTTTCAAAAATTCTACAACAAATGTACTTGAAGTTCCATCCTGGACCTAATAAACAATACAAAATATGAGTCAAGATTTGATAGTTTATTGCTTGCTTCTAGTTTTGTCTTTTACAAAAAATACATCTATACTAGTCAAAGACCAATAGAATTCAAAGTAAAATATCTCAAAATATGTTAACATGAATGTCACAATACTTGATTTGTCCTCAATTTTGACTTAATTCAAAGAATTAAAGCAAAACTAGCCCTATAAATACTCATTCACACCATCAATCTTCTTCACAGCAAATCACAACATTAACAAAGAAAATGAAGAATCAAGTTTGCAAGACAATCCTAGCAATTTCTTGCCTCTTTCTGATTACAATCTCCATTGGAGAATCACAGACTTGCAATCCAAGTGGCAAAATAAGGGGCGGAAAATACCCACCGGACCAATGTAACCAAGAAAACGACTCTGATTGTTGTGTAGACGGAAAGCTTTACACTACTTACAAGTGTTCACCTCCCGTGACCACTCGTACAAAAGCGACTCTCACTATTAACAGTTTCGAAGCTGGCGGTGACGGTGGAGGTCCATCTGAATGTGACAATCAATACCATTCTGATAACGAGCCCGTCGTAGCACTTTCAACGGGTTGGTTCAATAATGAGAGCAGATGCTTAAAATATATAAATATATATGGGAATGGAAGAAGTACTAAAGCTAAAGTAGTAGATGAATGTGATTCAACAATGGGATGTGATAGTGAACATGATTATCAACCGCCTTGCCGGAACAATATTGTTGATGCCTCTAAATCTGTTTGGAAAGCTCTAGGAATCCCTGATCCTGACAGTGTTGGAGAATTAGATATTTATTGGTCTGATATTTAAGAGTTCATTAATGCATGTAAATTTTAATTTGATCATCTTTTAGGGTCACTGTAAACAAAAATTTATGAATAAATATATCCTATTGTAGAATTTGTATTGTGTATGTGTGTATGATGTTCAATTAACATATTTATAATACAATTTCACTTTTAATATCTATTTTGTCATTTTTATTTTTTTTTTCAATTGAGCTTATATTGATCACATACTTCCTGAACGTATTTCGAATTTTGAGATTTTCAGTGGTCATGGTTTTAGTCATTATCACTAAATTAAGATACCGGTTACAAATTTCATATTATTATTTTGAATAAATTGTAAGGGTTAGGATTTGAACCATGTTCACCAAAAGTATTTTGTGAATGTACTACTATTTAATCTAAAGGCCATTTGTTCGTATAAATCAGAAGTAGATATACTTTTTTTATCAAAGAAGTAGATATACTTAATTGAGCTGAACTTAATAAGTTATTTTAGTGTATATTAGTAAATGCATATAAGAGCATTTTTAGTAGATGGTGAATTCTACAATAATGTGTCAAGTCGAATAGGCAATTACTTTGATGAGGTGGTAAAAAAGAAAAAACCTTTTTAAAAAATGAGTCACAATATATTGTCTATTTGAGTATATGAATAATATTTTTTTTCAAAATATAATAATAACAGAAATATCTAATTAATTATGGAATGAACATACAAGCTATTGTTGAGCTATTTTTCAAATGAATGTATGTTTATACTTATGTGTCAAGAAGGATGATAGAAACAGATCATTTTCTTATGATGCTTTAATATTAAAGGCTCTTAACTTGATATTGAAAATTATGTCACCCAGTGGCGAAGCCACACAAGAGGATGTGGGGTTCTTGGACCCCACATTTTTTTAAAAATTAATATAAATATATAAGTAGATTGTATTTTGATTTCATAAAAAATTATCATTGGACCCCGTATCAGTATTAAAGATACTAATTTATCTTAGAAAAAAATATATTTTCTAAGTAAATGTCTATATATCTTCATAAATTTATCTGTATTTTCTTTTTTTCTTTTACAGTTTTATTTTATAATAAAAAAATATTATTATTTATAAATAATTTTACAAATAATATAAAAGATTTTTTAGTATGATATACATGGACACTACGATAAAATTTTTCTGGATTCGCCACCGATGTCACCCTACTTATACAATGTATCAATTTTTATAAATATGCCAGTTTTCTCAATTTTAATTTTTTAATCGGAAACCCAAATATGACATGGAAAATTCAAACTGTGCCAATTATTTCATAGGATAATATGTAACACTTCATTTACGGTTGAGATGAGTAACACAATAAATACTATTTGTGTCAGAGGCAGCATAACTTTAACTAAAGTTGAAAATATCGGAACCATGAGATGAGATGAGATGAGATGACAAGGCTACGTTGGCACGTGCGTGGCAAGTGAGGTGGGAGACTTTTCATTAACGATGCGATATACAATGGCGCCAGCCTGATTCGCCTTCCCTTTCATCTTCCACCTTCCCCCACTTCACAACTTTTCCCCCTTTACCCCTACTCCTCCGCTATATTCCCCCTAATCAGCATCACTTTCCTTCAATTTCACAGCCCTTACTTCACCTTTTCATCTCAATCGCATCACTTTCCTTCAATTTCACACCCCTTACTTCACCTTTTCATCTCAAACGCTCTTCACTGGTTCAATTCCTCCCTCCCTTTTACTTTCAACTTTTTTCGCCTTCTGATTGATGCAAATCGGAATTCCTCCAAGGTCCAGAACTTCATATACCGTGTGTGTGTCAGTTGAATTTCTGTGTTGCAGTAAGCTTAGAGATTAATTTTTTCAGGTAGAATCCTTCTTAATTTGTATCTATCGTTTGTTTTGAGGATGTTTTTTCTCTTCATAACTGTTAATTTGTTGTTGTGGCTATAGGAATTCTGATGATTTATGCTTGTTCATGTTTGTCCATGGGTCTGGAGTGAAGGAATCTGTAGTTGTTGCTAGCCATTGAAATTGAAGTGCAGGCATAAAAATGAGAAGGTGGCGCAGGAATCTTCCTGTTTGTGATGAAGAAGATTTTGCCAATATATGCAAGAGCCGTTTTCACGACATTGATCACCGCACAGAATTGAAGTCACGCCCTAATGAATATCTGGCCAAGGATGGGCCTGGTAGGCCAAAGCTTCCCGTCTCGACATTGAAAATGCTGGCTGGTCGCGAGGCGAACTATTCTAGGAGAGGAAGGTTCTCATCTGCTGATTGTTGTCATGTTTTAAGTCGCTACTTGCCGGTCCATGGTCCTTACAGAGTGGATACAATGAAGAGCCGTGCTTATGTTTCGCAGTTCTCTGATGATGGTTCTCTTTTTGTTGCAGGATTTCAGGTACCTTTCTGTTACCTTAGGGCTAGATTGATAGTAAGAAATTCTTTGTATTTTTAGTATTTATGTTCAGCAATATTCAAGAATATGTTGTTTTGTTGTTGTTGTTTTGGAAACAGGGAAGCCATATTAGGATATATAATGTGGATAAGGGATGGAAAGTTCAGAAGGATATTTTCACTAAGAGTTTGAGATGGACAATTACTGATACATGTCTTTCACCAGACCAGCACTATCTTGTGAGTTCTGGGTGATTGTATACTAATCAATTTTGTGTCTTAATGATGTATATGCCTATTTCCTGGGTTAATGTCTGTGGTGGCTGTTCATTTTTCTTTTTCCTTTGATTCGGTTAGTATAACTATCTCGTTGGTGCAAAAAAACTTTGAAACGAAGACTTATTAGGTTATTTTAACTACAGAAAATTTGAACAAGCTGACATACTTGATTTCTCATAAACTGGCCTAAATTCATTATTGGTACTGGATCCTTCCTAAAACCGGCGGAGTTTATCTTTTACAGCAGTTATAGGAGAGATCCTACGGTGCTTCAAATGACTAGTCAGTTAGATTTGAGATTGCTTTTCCTCTTTTTTGTGCGAGCATGTGTGATTTGTAAATATAATGGCTTGCAAATTGACTGAATTATGAATTACTATTTTATTTGTTAAGCCTGTTAATTGTTGAATGAATTTGATATACCTGATGCAGGTGTACGCCAGTATGTCACCTCTAGTCCACATTGTAAATGCTGCTTCTTCGACAACAGAATCACTTGCAAATGTGACGGTAAGTTATGCTAATTATACAGGTTGCTTGTGTCTTAGTCTCTGCATTTCTCATGTGCCAAATTCAGTTAGACCTTCAGTTGATTACTACATTTGAATTCATTTGGAAAGCATTGTGTCATACGAATTTGACCATTAAAAGTCTTAGATCTATAAGTGTTTTTCCAGGGAAATAGGTGACAATTTTTTTTGAACCTTGACAAAGTCCTTATGGCTTGTTTGGTTACATAGCTACGACATCGGAGGGAATAGCTCTTCCTATTTACCATAGGAATCACGGAATAGATATTCCTCTTTGAAATGAAAGAATAGCTATTCCGTGTTTCCTATGGTAACTAGGAAGAGCTATTCCATCAGGTGTCGGAATCATATCATATTTGACGTTTTTGCATTCATTTTCCATTCTTTTCCATTCCGCCAACCAAACGAGCCCTTTAGGTTTTTCTTTGAAGTATTCTTCACATCCTAAAGTCTTTGCTTACAGGAAATTCATAATGGTTTGGACTTTTCGAAGAACAATGTAAATGGTGATGACTATGACGAGGATGGATTTGGGATATTCTCTGTGAAATTCTCAACAGATGGGCGAGAGCTTGTAGCTGGAAGTAGTGATTTTAAAATACGCGTTTACGATCTTGAAGCAAATAAGAGTAGCCTCAAAATTGATGCGCATCTGGTATACATAAATTCTACTTATGAAAGATGTTACCTTGCAAAGTATATCTAATCTTTTAAGCCTCATAACTACTTGTACCTTTATGTGAATCAGGGTTTATAATGATATACATAACAAATTTTTTTTTGCCTTTTTCTCTCCCAGTGTGATGTTAACACAGTATGTTTTGCTGATGAAACTGGTCATCTCATATATTCTGGTGGTGACGATAACCTCTGTAAGGTATCTTTGTTTTTCCTTTTTCTGTGGTACTGCTCTCTGAAGAAGATTATTAGATGCCTTTCTGATTTTACCCTTTTGACTCTGATTTATTGTTGTGTTAGCCTAATGGAATTATTGTGATTCAAATGACAACAAAAAGATACATTTATCAATACATAATCATGCTGTTTTCATGCCGTTGTTGACGTGAAGCTAATTTAAACCATCTGCTTATCTTCCCTTTCTACCAAGTGAATTTTCAGATCTTTTTAATATTGCAGGTATGGGATAGGCGTTGCTTTATCAGCAGAGAACAAGCAACTGGGGTCTTGGCAGGACATCTAGAAGGCATTACGTTCATAGATAGCCGTGGAGATGGGCGTTATTTTATTTCAAACGGAAAAGATCAAAGTATTAAATTGTGGGATATACGTAAGATGTCCTCCAATGCCAACTGGTAAGCAGTGCTACTTTATTTTCGAAAATATTTTCCTGTCCAAAATACACTCTTATTGCGAGTTCTTTATTATTTATGCTTATTCTTCTTTCTACACTGAATAATAGGCATATGTTTAACGTTTTTCTTTAACCAGGCCTACTATGCTCAGAGATCCAGACTGGGACTACAGATGGATGGATTATCCAGATCATGCCAAAGCCTTCAAGCATCCTCAGGATATGTCATTGTCTACATACAGAGGCCATTCTGTCTTGAAAACTTTGATTCGGTGTTACTTCTCTCCAGAATATAGGTACTCGTCTAATTGAACGTCCCATCATAGATTGTGAAATTTCTATGTTGGCTCAGTGGAGAATGCGAACTAAAATTACTAATCAACCGTTTCATGTAGGCACAGCTTTACTTATGAAATAAAAGAAATTTTATAGGGAAAGAGGAAAGGAAAATTCAGAGGATAACTTGTATTCTTAGATTACCAACACTAAATATTGACCCACAGGAATTTGATAACTTTAAAATTCAGATTTTCTTGTTGTGGTATTACATGTTTAGCTCGGGAAGAAGCCTGAAATAAGTTCCGTTGTCCATGCTTTACTTTGTTGGTTTAAACTTGTCAAGACCTTGTTTCATTCTTATTAATTACAAGTTCAGCCTAGCTATTGTATGCACGGTCTTAAATGAGTACACTTTGACTTTTTACCATTGTAATTTATGTTTCTATCACGATGGAATTCTATTTATTCGCTTATTCTTTTGTTGCAGCACTGGCCAGAAGTACATCTACAGCGGATCCAGTGATGGCTCTGTTTATGTCTACGATCTGGTTAGTATTCATATCCCATTCGCTTTCAGTGTAGCAAGGCTCATGTAGTTATTTTATGATGGCAGGCTATGTCGGTAGTAAGTTTGTGATTATGTTGAATTCGTGTAGTTGAGCGGAAGTGAAGCTGCTAAACTTGAGTACCATGGGGACGTTGTAAGAGATTGTAGTTGGCATCCATTCTACCCAATACTCGTGAGCTCGTCATGGGATCACGTGGTTGCCAGATGGGAATTCCCCGGGGATGGAACTCCGCCACCTCAAATCAAGCGCAGGCTAAGGAGGAGCATGCCCATGTACTACTGATCACACAGTAGGCTCATGTAATCAATATCTTGTTGTAAATTGAATGGCTTAGCTTTTCGCGTTGATATATTGATGTCTGACATTATATTTAATTACTATTTTGTGCATGGTTCATATGTGCATTACATGCCGCCACGAAAGCAGCTTTGGTTACTGTTAAGTGACATAAAAGGCACTATATACACACCATGATTAATCATAAAGGAGAACTTCTTATAGTTAATGGGAGAAACTTAATTTCCACTAATATGTCGGGCAAAATCATTAGAACTTTTAATTTATCAAGTTTTTTAATGTTTTTTTGCATTTATCGTTTTCAGCTCGGCTTTCGAAATACTAACTATTAAATTAAATACGTTGCATCCGTTCAATTGTGGCCAGAAACACTGAACATTTTGACATTGTTTTCTATAATTTTGAAATTGTTTGTTTGACCATTTCAAGAAAACATTTCACCTGTACTTTTTGAGAAATCACATGGACTTAGATAAAATGTCACTGTAATAATTAACTGGGAAATTGTAAAAATCTATTTTTACATAAAAACTGTAATAATTAACTGGGAAATTGTAAAAACTTATTCATAAAAATACGTTCTAACTTATTCTTTATTTTTTATAATTAATTTTAAGTTTCAGTTTTCACTTTATACGTTCTATTTATATACCGTTTTATCAAATTTCAGTCGCTTCCTCTTTTTGCATCGCGCGTTTCTCTTCATCAAAATCCCTCTTCCTTGTTTCGATTATCCTCGATTTTCTCTAGATCGAAATTTCTTTAAGTTTCTGCTCTCTGCAATTATTAAATTCTCTACACAATTTCAATTTTTTAGCTTTCGACCAGTTGTTTTTTCAATTGAGAATGAGGATCCATGGAATTGAAATCCTGTTATTGCTGATAGATTTCATTTTGTCTCTTTTTCATTTTGTCTCTTTGTGTTTGTTTTTATTGTTAATTTTGCAAAAGTATTATGCAATTTTTGTGTTGTAATTAATGCGAGGATTTCATTAGGCTGTATGTAATTATAAATTTATATACTAATCTGATTTGTATCACTCTCATTGGTCTTGGGAAGCCTGCTTTTCAAAGTATTTCTGAACTTAAATCAGCTGATTATGTGTAATTAATTATCTTACATGTTTAGATAACTTTCTAATGCATTTTCA